>QAXH01003764.1:0-23112 GCA_004335635.1 Chloromonas sp. AAM2 | reverse complement strand
GGGCGGTGCCCATCCCGTTCCGTGTCCTCTGACGGCTTCCCTGGTGTAAATACATATATATACCCCGTAGACCTCATTACACACTTCATGGATAGCCGCATGCATGATCCCAGCAACGAGACGGAGTGCTGTTCTGGCATCAAGCACAAGATGTTCAGGTACCCTCAAGAGCCAAAGCGAGCTTAGTTTCCGACTGCCCATGCCTTGGCCACCAGGGCTTCAGTTTCCCTGACCCTCCCACGCTCTGACTTTTGCTTTCTTTGCTTTTTCTCCAGAACGTTTCCTATTGTTGCTCAGTGTTGGCCAGGATGATATCTAGTCTCGACTCTTGCATGCCTTAGGTACACGCAAAACCCATGAAACCAGCTCAAGCCCCATCTTCTTTCTGACAGCCTTCCACTTCCTGCAAGCAGCGCATTGGTTGGTCCTCATGGGAATGGCTGACTGGGGTGCTCTTTCTTCCAGAGACACTCCTCATCTCCCTGACGATACACGGGCGCAGCCTCCATTCCCTCCACCTCAGCTTGGTTGTCAGAGCACCACAGGCAGAAGTCTGTTCCCACCCAGTTGTTGACGGCGCCGCTGCCAGAAGCCTTGCTGATTCCAGCTGTCGCAGTCCCTGCGAGGACATCAGGGCAATGTTGCCATTAGCGCATACAGACTGTGTGTGTGGGTACGAATCTGGCTTACGACCTGCGCTAGCTACTCGGCAGCTTCCACGAGGGCGTTGAAAGTGATGATCAGCGATGCACACGGCACATGGCGCGGCACATCACGACAACAAATCGGTGACTGATGGGCAAATGATGCAGAGGTGTGTTCACACCTGCAATCCTACAAACACAAGCGCATTCAACACACACACACACACACACACACACACACACACACACACACACACACACACACACCAACTCACCCTTCTTCGCTGCGCCACCCTCGTTGTGCTTGGTGCCGTCATCGTCGTACCAAGTTTGAGCTGCAATCAACAGGATTAAGCGGAGAGAGCAAAACATGTCAGTCATAACACACACATCGACACAGAGACCCAAACACCTGGCATAAGTGGAATGCCCTGTACCTATGCGCTGTTAGTACTTATGCCATGCCCATGTACACCCCCAACACACCTGCGTCATGCGGCCTCAAGTTGGGAAAGGAAGCCGCAGCTGCCTGCAGGCGCATTGCCTCAGCAGCATCCCCTGTCAGCGGTACTCCATTCCTGCGTGCCGCCTCCACCACCTCATCCAGGCTCAGCTCGCCAGTGTGCACGTCTGGCGCCCACTTGCTGAGCGCTTCATGCACGGAGGCCCGTGCTGAAGCCGTACCTGCAGTACGGCAAGCTTGCACAAAGGAATTCACTGCTCACATGCTCACACATCCTCGCACCTGTGTTGCCCTCCTGCTGCAAGGTGACATGAAGTAGGTATATTGCTGGAGATATATAACATGCTGTCAACACATGTCCATGTCCACTCCACCTCATGGTCACCGCAATCCTTTTTCACCTGCCAGCGAACAATGTTTGTTCGCGTGGAGAAAGGCCGTCACCTTGGGTCCAGTGGCCCTGACCTCAGACATAAGGTCCACCTTATGACTGGCCCGGAGCTGTGCCCAGCGCTGGGCAGCACCAGCCAGCAGTCCATCCAGAGTGACAGGCATGGCCGGGGCAGGCTGGCACAGACGACCTGCCAGCGGTTCCCCCGCAATGCTGAGCTCGTCATGGGGCAGGTCGATTATAATTGACACCGATGCAGAATCAGCGCCAAAGAACACAGCCTGGTGCTGCATCCTTCCTCCCTGCACCTTGATGCGGCCCGCCATCTGCACACACCACACGTTCGCAAGCAGTTGCGGACAGTGGAAAGGACAGCTGGACATGGGCTATCATATGCGGCACAGTCACTCATATACAGCAAGCTTGTGTATGTGTGCACGGGGGCAAATCATGACAAGCGGGTGTTCGCCTGGGGTGACATGGCGCCTGGGATGACATGTGAAGTTTGTCTGACAGAAACCACAACTTTACACCCACCTTGCAAGAAAACCCGCACAGATCGCCATGCTTGAGGCGTAACGAGTGTGGCAGGGGTGGAGCGCCTAGGCCGACTGCAATTGCCTGCTGTGTGTGCTTCGATGTGCATGGCAGGTCAGTACGGATTACCAAGCGTTCCCGTCCCTGCTTTGAGCCAGCCAGGTGCACGCGCTGCATAGCTTGGGCATCCCTTTCCCAGACACTCTGAGGCGCATCATCATGCTGCACACAACAGCGGTAGTAAGGGCCATGGTACTGCATGAAAGCAGGGACCATGTGAGTTGTGAGTGCGTGTGGCAGTTGCAGTTCCAGTGCCACTGCCAGCGCAGGTGTTAGCAGTGCAAGTACAAGCGAACCTACATCACTCCAGCTCTGGCACTTACCGCTCTGGCAATCCCATGACGCTCACTGCGAGATCCCTCCTTGAGGGGGTGATTGACGCCCATGAACATCTTGAGGTGCTCCAGAGGAGGCACCCGCCGGGCAGGCAGGATGCGCAGCAGGGCTGCCCGCAGCAGCTCCAACAGCAGTTGCAGTGCGCCTTTTGAGTACTTGTCCAGCACCTGCGCAGTATGCACATCAGATGCCCCATGCCGACCAAGACTAGCCTGAACGGGCAGCAGTCGTTACTGCTTGCTTGCTGTAGGCTCATGCTCGCACCTTGACCATGTCGTATGCCTGGAGCAGAATGCGGTCGCCCCACCACCTGGTGCTCTTGCAGTCCTCTGCCTCCGTGGCTGTGACCTGAGCCCTCACCATGTTTTCCATATGTTTCATGAGCAGTGCTCCCCTGGTTGTGCTGTGAATGTTATGTTATGTGCTGTGAATGCCTGCCAGGCATGGTTCAACCATTTGATCATTTGCACACATGGGGCGCGCAATATCAGCCAGGCTCTTTTCGCAGGTGCCGAATGCAAACTTATGATTGCTGACTGCCCCCTCCATGGATGACACATCAGCATGAGTGGAAATCAAATGCTTGGCACGCCATGCCCTTTGTATTGCAATGGCCGCCTCTGTCCACTGGCGGCTGGCTTGCACAGCACGAGCTTTGCCATGATGCTCACGCACTTGCATCTTGAACTGCTTCATGCGGGCCACATGCCGATAACATTCGTTTATGTTGGAGACGTTGCAAGCGCGCATGAGCCTGGGCGACACCCTGGAGATACCCAAGCACTGGCGTAGTGATGCCCTTTCCAGCTGCATGGATCGGGAGGCCATGTTGTTTGGCTTTTGTGCTTTAATAAACCTAGAGCCTAGATATCATCCTGGCCACCAAGATATATCATCATGCGCAGCGAGGACACACGAACAGTCACCATATGAACCTATCAAATTGTCCCAGAACTGGCAAACTTTGTTTTTTTGGATTGAGCCTTGAGAGAAACATATTTCGCCAGCACGTTCAAAAGCCCGCAGGACAAGATAGGCTTTACAAGGGAGTTCACACCAGAAAGCACGACCACGAAAATGAACCAATCTTATACTGGAAAGAAAGAGGCAAGGAAAAATGCCTTGCGCAAGCGTTACGCTCACTCTGACGCCATGTCGTGCTGCTCCACCCGAAGCAGGCTGTACATGTGTGCTGTCTAATGATGTGTGTCGTTCCGACAATCACGACTGGCAAAGGAATTAAGGCATGTATTCAGTCCTGTCTGCGTGGATTCAGTTCGCGTCTGCAACAGTCTTAAAACCAGACATCATACATGGCGATCAGCTGTGGGCAGTAGTACAACCTTCCAGTGGTGATGAAATGGGTGACTCATGTGGTGCAGCATTCAAACTCTGTGAAAACAGGCGTACCTCGTTGGTACGTGGCGATTGCTGGCACGCAACTCAGTCCAGTAATGCAACTTGACGCTGGATTTGTGTCCATGGCTTGCTGGACATGTTTCAAGCTGTGCGAATGATGCAAGCAACTCGTTTTGATGGACGGCTAGTCTCTCGTCACACCCATTGGATGGGGCTGCCCGCCAGGCTTACTAACTGCCGTGTTTCGCATCAAAGCCCACACAAAACCGACAATCACGCTTAACATACTCAATGGAATGGGCGGAGCAGCAAAAGCACGGCACTAGTAGCAGATGTGTGCCCAGCAATCAGAGCCTTTGCAACCGTATTTGTAATGTAGCGGGAACGGCCAGGAGACACTGAGAAGCGTAGACTGACTTTTCCCAGTGCACACTCCCAAAAAAGGTGTTTGCCAGTTCATCCCAGGCAGGCAGCACTATGTGTGCATTACAAACATGTCCAGGCTGGCCAGTTCATCTGCCAGCAGGACTGGACACAGTCTGCACTATTGTCCCCAGGGCACAGCTAGCTTGCAAGTTCTTTGGAAGGCGCAGCTTGTGTATCAGCGCTTGCCTGGCGTCCTGCATGCAGTAAGCCAAATTAATGGCCAGACAAGCACGCCGTACATACTCACTTCCAGCCAGTGCATCAGCCTTGCTGCACAGCATCTTCAGGATAGCTTAACAACCATAAGGTTTGGCAAGTTTGAAGGTTTGACGAGTTTGTCTGGCTTGTGTCTTGAGCGCAAAGCCAGCGTCTGCAATGAATGCAACCATGGTGCACATCGAGAAAGAAACGTGTCTTCAGTCTGCTTATGCCCCCAGGTCAATGATTCACTCTCAGACTCGGCAACCACGCGCAACACGTCCTTCCGCCTGTCACCTGCCCCCCCCTCACCTTTTTTCAGCTGTTTGCGTGCCCGTTTGCCCTCGCCAGCCGTCCCTCGCTTGCGCACTGCCACCACCTTCGGTTCCTCCTGCCCAGTGCAGTTTTCACTGCCCTGTATGTTTGCCTTCTCCGACCCAGGCTTGCCACTGAGAATCCCCAGGTGTGCTGAATCAGGGCGCGGTTGGCCGTTCAATTGACCGAGGACCTCCGGCACTGTACTGAGGTGCTTCTTGCTATCGCATGGATGGATGAGTGCAGGGATGGGATTGTCAGCAACTGGCAAGGCTAGAGGTTGGGCAAGGGCACGTGCATCAGATGGCCCGTCATGCATCCCTGGTGACGGACCATGCAGAGTGGGCGTGGCAACTGCTGGCTGCTCCATGGTGGCATGCAGTGCTGGCTGCTGGGCATGCAAGCTGGGGATGACCACTGCCGACTGCCCCATGTCCCCATGCGCACCTGAAGGGTGAGCATGCACACTGGAGTGGGTGACTGATGGCGGCTGAGGGGTGCCATGCAAGCGCTCTGCATGCACAGCCCGCTGCTGCCCATTTTTGGTAAGCGGGCTGTGGCATGCACATTGCTTGGCTGCTTGTACTGATTGCTGCTGGCCAGCACTTGTACAGCCTTGTGTTCCTCCAGATGTGCTACCACATATCCACCCACCAAGAGAAGCTGGTGATGTGTCGTGTAGCTGAGGCGAGCCACACGGTGGCTGCTGCTTCCAGCCTCCTTGCTGCAGCGGCTGCTGCTGGGCTGAGCCCCAGCCTTGGCTTGGCTGGCCCCATGCCTGGTGTTGTTGGCCAGGCTGGCTCCAACTCCTGCGTTGATTCCATCCCCGTTGGTTTTGCTGGGTCTGCTGGCCCAATGGCTGCTGTGGCTCCTGCTGATTCTGCTGATTCCATCCCTGCTGATTTGTCGGACCCTGCTGGCTCCATTGGTGCTGTGGCTGCTGCTGTGGCTGCTGCTGGTTCTGCTGGCTCCAGCCCTGCTGTTGCTGCGGATGCTGCTGCGTCGCAGTCTGCTGCACTGGGCCTTGTTGCTGCCATCCTTGCTGCTGCTGCTGCTGGTGTTGCTGGTGTTGCCGGTTTAATCCCCACCCCTGGCTTTGTTGACCCCACCCTTGCTGCTGCAGCTGCTGGCTCCACCCCTGCTGTGGCTCCTGCTTAACGCCCCAACCACCGCTCAGGTTATGCTCTAGCTGCTGCTGCTGCTGCTGCTGCTGCACTGGTGGGGTGGTTCCTTTTGGCAGCAGAGAAAATCCTCCTGGCGCCACTGCCTTCCAACCCTGATACACAGGCGCCAATGGGGACGTTTGCTGTGCTGTGTTTGTTGGCGCTTGTGGCACAGTACCAGCTGCATGCCATTGGCTTGTGCTGGCCGGCTGAGGCTGCTGCTGTGCTGGTGCCTGCTGCCGTTGCCCTGCGCCTCCTTGCTGGGGCCCGGGCGCCACAGAAGCCCCACCACTCATGGCAAATGCCGTGAATGGGTTCCTGCCCTGGCCAGTTGAATCGTCCTGGGGCGCTGATGAAGCTGCTGACCCCCAAGCAGGCGGGGCAGACATGCAAGGCACCTGATTCCACCCACTTGCTGCAGGGCCGCCACTGAGGCGCTGGTGTGGTGCAGACGGTGGGCAAGACCAGCCGTTGCTTGGCAGCGGTGTGGTGCTTTCACAACTGTTCTGTGGAGGAACCGAGGGCCCAACAGACCAGCCGCCGGTCGGCTGTGGTGTCGTGCTCGAACTGGCCGTCCACGTGCTGGTTGGCTGTTGGCCTGTTGGGAGGTCAGTGGACTTGCCTGATAGAGCTGTAGGTGCAGGGGAGGGTGGGGCTGAGCGGGGCGCGGGTACCTTCCACCAGACTCGCCCAGTGCTGCTTGGCTTGGGCTCGCCTGGGTTCTGCTCGCTACCCTCGGCACTACCCGCAGTTCCCGGCACAGGTGCCTTTTGTCCATCCGCCCCAGCATTAGAGTGTGACACGTTATGGTTGGGCGTCGCACAACACGCCTGGTCAGTGCCAGGCACCTTGCATGTCTCTGCTGCGCTGCAGGTGGTGTCTGCTGCAGCGGGGACGGGGATGGGGGTGGGGCGTGTGGGTGGGCTGGACATAAGACTGGAAAAGAAGCTTTGCAGGGAAGCCTGGCCCTCGTTGAATGTACTGTAGTCCTGCACGGAGTTCAACAGTGAACAACTGTGGATGAGGAATGGTTTTGCCAACAAGATCAGCTCCAAAGTCGTCCTAGTCAACAAACAATAGGAATGCCAACCGCAAGACAGTAAGGGTGTGGGCAAGCCGCTGTTTGGCAGTTTGTCTTGATCAACCATGCATCAACATCCCGCATAACCTTGCATTGTTAAGCGTCTCCAGCGTCTCCAGAAGGGCCCTGCCAATCAATCTCGACCACATGCACTGCTAACCGACTCCAGAAGGGCCCCATTTTACGGCATCAATCCGTAGTCATCAACTCTTCATTCAGCCTTCGGCTGCCATTTGCTACTGACCTTGACACTGACATCTATCCTTCTCAAACAACAAGCTCAAACACTCCAGAAGTATTCACTGCTGATGTCAAAACCTCACCCTTGTCCACCAATCTTGATCGTAGTACATTCAGTCATTGCCTTCATTCAACCTTGTCTGTATCATGCGTCACTGACCTGCACGCTGCCCCGGACCCATTGCGGCAGCTTCTGCTTGTAATCAGCCTTGTGAAAGCGCGTGTCCATCAGAACAACGGCACCCCAGTCGTACTTGTGGCGGATGCAGCGACCCACGGCCTGAAGGGACAGACAACACCAGACAGTGCACCAACCAATTTGCTCGACCTCAACTCCAGCCAGGCAGAAAATGCACCCAGAGTAGATTAGGGTAAGCTCGGCGATCAGCTACATTTTTGCTATATAAATCTCATGGCGTTGGATGAGTTGACGAACAAGCGCACCTGATTGAGAGCTCGGAAGGCTTGCAGCTCGTACCATCTGTCGCCCGACAAGGGGCTGCCCCCAGCAGCGTTTCCAGGCTTGACGGCTGCGGCTGCCTTGACGTAGCCCGCATTGCGAATGCGAATGTCGTTATACGCCTGCATGAAGCGTCAACACTTGATTGCAGAGTCGTAGCGCAAGCTTGGCAATGCTTGGAGTCGCATAGTGCGGTGAGTACAGTGCTCCTGTGCCTTGTTCTGGCATGCATTAATCCCTCTGCCTTGTTCGCACAGTCATCTCGCATAGGTCAGCTTTTTGGCATGCATCAACGCTTTAGGTCCCGACATAGCCACTGGCCTACCTTCTTAAGCACGACCTTGCTGTCTCTAGCCGCCGGGTATGGTATGCCCAGCAGCACGACAGCCCGTGCTTGATCGTCTCGGAAGTCGATGCCCTCGGACGCCTGAGAATGGCAAACACCAGCGTTGACTTTCAGTGTAACCAAACGGCCCTACGCATGAGTCTGCAAACCGCACAGATGCCTGTCAGACGGTCGGCAAGAATGGACAACCATCCAATCGGAGCTCAAATGGTGCTAGGTTGATCACGAGCCTTCACCTTGCCGCGGCAGACCGCCATGAGAATGGAGCCCTTGCCAGCTGCGATCGCATTCTTGTGCACTGCCATGGCCTGGTCGAACACGTTGCCTGCCTCCCGCGGCTCCTTCACGATTTGTTTAATCGCGGACAATCGCGCCCAATGACCAGAGGCCTAAAGCACAGCAGGGTCAGAGAAAAGTCTGCCTGGCTCCACCCTCGCGTGCTTTACTTTGCTCCGGGTTGACAAGGCAGAACAAACTGTCGAACTTCGTCTTATACATATTGGCCATCACAGTCAACGCATGCTAACTAGCTATCTGCAGCTTGAATGCAACACAGATGCAGGCTTGCTTGACCTTGCACTCCATACAATTCCCGTGTTCTCTCGGGTTCAGCCCCAACCTTGGAGTGGTAAGGCAATTTGAACAGCTTAACATTGTCTTGTGCATGTTGTGCATGCTGGTCGACAGTTGACAGTGGAACAGCAATGTTCTCTCTTGCCATGCCAGGTTTGGCCCTACCTTCCATCTCCTCTCAAGCTGTTCCAGGAGGATGTAGCTGGGTGTGAACACAAGCATCCCCGCTGGCACAGTAGTGGCTAGCTGGATCAGCGCCTGGGGTGCAAGCCATGCATACAGAATGCCACTACCATACAGTTAACCATCAACGACGCAGGCAGTATCCCTTCAACACGATAGTGCATTTTGCATGCATGCACTGGGCCAACCACCTCAGTTGCAGAAGGCAGTGTGGCTAGAGCATCTGCAACACCCTTGCGCATTATTTACATCAGAAAAAGGCACCAGAAAATGATCGAGTGGGCAGCAGGCGTCAGACAGGATTTTGATCACGCGAGCATGCCACGTGCACTTGGCACCAGCGCCATCAACGGTGCTGAAAAGTAGCAAAGTACCCAGGAGCGTGTGGGGCGGAACGGTGCTGTGATGTTGCATGCTGAATGCAGCAACACAAACGTGTGGGGCAGCCTGCTGTGATCCCAAGATTTCGTGCACCTGCACACGCTGTACGATGCAGGCCAGCCCTGCCTCACCTCGCCTATCTGGTCCTGCATGTGTAGGTTGTCCTTGTGCTTGAAGACGGTGCTGATGGAGGTGCCGTCTGGGCCACAGCTCACCACACCCGCCCACACCTAAAAACAAAGAGAATGTGAATTGCGGCACAATGTTTTAATATTCGTACCTCCACCCAGCAACGATGTGTGTGTGTGTGTGTGTGTGTGTGTGTGTGTGTACGTGTGTGTGTGTGTCCGATCATGCTCGCATCAGATACCGTGATACTGCAGAGTGGTTCTTGCTTCGTTGCCATCATCAACAACAGCAGCAACGACTCTTGGGTTTCATCTGCCCCGGAGTCGTGGGACACACCCCTGTCCCTTGTAGGTGTGAAAACAAAAATGTCCTGAGCCTGCCCTTGCATGTACTATCGCCAGCAACACCAACAACAACAGTCACGCCCACCTGCGCCTACCCTTGCATGTACAATCGCCAGCAGACGTGACACATGCCCTCAGTGCTTTACCAGCCCACCTGCTTAGCCATGTCCACCACGTGCCTTCCCTCCAGCTGAATGTTGAAGTCAGTGCCCAGCTCGCTCGCAAAGCTGGTGAGGGGCGAGAGTGTCCCGCTGGTGAGCACCACACTGTGAGTGAGTGATTGAGTGAGTCAATGGGTCAGTGATTGAGTGGCTTTTTGCATCTGTATCGTCAGACAAGAGTAACAAAAGAAGTCTCAAGCTCCATACACAGCATCGTCATACTCGGATTGCAAAGGCCTGCTGGCGCTCATTTCAGTAACTTCATCACCTGTGGGCCCCGCTGGCCAGGGACTGGAAGGCAACGGCCGGGCTCATGCACCACAGGCCCAGGCTCAGCATGGGGGAGGCGTCACTGTCGCCCAGCAGATGTGCACCCCCTGTGCCACGACCTCTGCACAACGTGATGCCAGACGACAGATGCATAACACACACACCGCACAGTCAGCTAGTCAGTACCGCACAGTCAGCTAGCACCTGTCGTCGCGCGCCGGATGCGTACAAAGCAAGTGCGTGCAAAGCAGTGACGTGTTCGCTCAATTTACTCCAGGCTACAAGCTGCACTGAAGGTGGGATGTGTGTAAATGGCTGCATGGGGCGTGCAAAGACGCTGCAGCGCTGTCGCCAGCCGCCTAGACCCGTCTTGCCCCGTTCATGCCACAACACACCTTCCGCTGGTGTTGCCACCATGTCTCGCACTCGACTGGATGACCAATCTGCACAATCAAGCAAGGTATGCCACAGGCAGCACGTGCTCAGCACAACATGCTAGGCGGTGCCATCTCTGGCTATCTGGCTTCTGTACTGCTGAGCTGCACTGTTTAAAGGGCCTGCAGCATGAGCTGACAAGGCTTGGATGTGTCCTCAAAGCAGTAAGGCTGCCCACAGAATGGCCCGAGGAACCCACGAAGCAGTGCGCCGCTAGTGCCGCACGGCCTGAAGGGCCCTTCTCTTCATTGGGCCTCATTGCAGGTATAGATAGTGGTATGGGAAGTGGTCAACGCAAGCAGTGCACCATGAGCCAGGTCCTACCTATAACTACAGATAGCCACATGAAAACTGGGTGTCACCAGCAGTGCACGTCATCAACTTGGCCCGATCTATAGTCACCTGTGATTTATCACGTGGTCATCATTGAGAATCCTCAACCACCTATTGACCCTACCTATAGTCAGTGCTGCGGTCCTCCGCAGGTGTTCCCTCGGCCTTGCCCCGCACGCCATGCAGCAGCATCAGCACGTTGAGCAGCTGGCTGAGCAGCCCCAGGGCCTTGCCACCAGCACCCGCAGTCTTCATGTCCTCGGGCACAGCCTGCTGAGCGGCATCACCACCTGTGCACAAAAGTAACCAGGGAGTTGGAGGGAAATCCAACAGGAGGCTAAGGATAAATCATGTAGGCCTGTGGCAGCTAGGAGTACCCGCGTACAGTCTGGTACACTGGACAGCAAAACTCCGATGCGCTGGCGACAGTGCAGGCAGCCGTGTTATCCCTGCCAAGTTTCGCCCTCGAACCATTCAGACCCAGCGGGCCAGACGAGACCTTATCTACCTAACTACCTTGTAGCTAAACTACAACACAAGCAACCTGGGACAGGAGAATCGTTTGGACCAGTCAGTCACGCACTGTTGGCAAAGGTGGCGTTCTTCGAGCTCTCGAACTCTCGTGCGCTCTTGTAGTGCCGGTACAGGCGGCGGCTCTCGTCCCCGTCCAGCCCAGCATGGGATAGCTGCTCCAGGACCTGTCCAGTCACACCAGGGTGCAAGGAGTCATTCATCATGTAGGCACTCTGGTGCAAACTGATTGAGCGATCGTCCCACAGCTTTGCCTGGCAGCCTGCATGCGAGCTCAATCACTGTGTCCTCCTGCCTTTTGGTTTTTTCCGCCGGAGTTCTTAAGTTCATGTCCCTTCCTTGGCAGCCGTATTTGTGGCACTCACGATCACGGGTGTGGGCGTGCCAGGGGTGAACCTGTCACTTGCCGCTGACGCCTATCAGTGCAATGTTTGTGCATCATACACCTGTTAGCAACTGTGAAGTCGCATAACTAAAGCCATCAGCACTGCCAGCCAGTAGCAAGTCCTACCCAGGCAAGCTGCGCTCCCGAACATGCCTGTCATCTCACACCCACTCACATCCTTGGAGTGTATGAAGACCGCCTGGCGCCTCTCATTGTCCCCGTCCACCGCCCGCATGCAGCCCGACTCAGAGAGCCTCGTGAGCCACTGCATCAGGTGCCCTATTGCCTTGTGCAGCTCCTGGTAGGGCTCCTTGAGGGATGACATGTCAGCGGCGCGCCCCAAGGCTTGATGAGCTTCCAGTAGGGTGCTGAAGTCAACGTCCATGGAACCAGAATCCCTGCAAATCATTGGACTTGCGTTCAATTACCAGGAATGCGCCTGCAATTCTTGAGCTGCAATCATAAATGCTACTGTATCCATCACTTCTTGGCGTTGCCAATACCATAGACAAGCTTCGCTGTCGATAGGTTGGGTGCAGACACCTTGGAACATACTTGAAAGGCACTGTGGTCATCAAGCACTCTGTCTCAGCTGATGCCAGAAACGAGGTGAGAGCAGTCTTGGGCATGCAACAGTGCAACAAAGTCGCACACAACCGGCCAGACAGACGTGCTGATGGCCATCAGAGCAATCACATCATGCAAGTGTACGCCCGCTGCCACTGCCACCAACGCTTAGGCTGGCTTGCTGGTTGCCTTGCACTGCTGATGAGGCCCTTGCTTATGAGTTTGCCCCCAGAATTAAGTAGTGAGGCGCTTGCCATGTAAGGCTCCTTAGTGTATCTCGTCATGTCCTGTATCGGCAGCGGGCGCACCTTGACGTGTCCTCTATGTTGTGCGCCTCATCGAAGATGATGATTGCGTTGGCCGTGTTGATTCCCAGCGCGTCCCTGATGCTCGGGTCCACTAGGTAGTTGTAGGGCGTGAAGACAAGCTCGGCGCCGCTGGCCACCATCTCTCGCGAGGCAAAGTAGGGGCAGCACTTCTGCACCTTGCCGGCCTTCACTAAATCCTCGATGTCATGCACCTGCGTGGGATTAAATTTGCAATGACAAAAGAAGGATTAGTTTCCATTAACATAGTAGGGACAGCACTTCTGCACCCTGCCGGCCTTAACTAAATCCTCGATGTCATGGGGACCATGCAATGTATCACGACACTCTGTTTGCAATAACTTATGACACAAACGTAAGCTGTGCCCTTACAGGCTTGTGAAGTAGCAGTGGAAGTTGTACTGCCACACTGGACTGGCAAACTGGGAACTGGGAACTGGGAACTGGGAACTGGAACTGGAACTGGGGATTTGATGAATAACGTGTGACAAAAGTTCGTTCAGCAGTATAAGTAGCCTGACTGCTTCCTGTATAAGTAGCCTTTCCGTCCTAAGTTACCACTGGAATCGAGATGTGTTGAGATGTAAGTGCTTGAGGCACGCAATGTTGGCCGCTAACGTGTGCAGATACACCATGCACAAACGTTCACACGATCATATCATGCGATCCTCTGAGCATGCCAATCCAGCCATCCATAGCCAATAATCACCAAAGGTAAGCCCAGGTGCCCATGAATTCACCTGTATGTTCAGCTGGTGCCCTTTGCCCTTGCGCTGGTACTTGCATCCAAAGTCCTCTTTCAGGAGCTCCTCGCAACCCTGTGTGGGCAGCCAAGGCATGCGTACAGTAAGTCTGGAGCAGAGTTGTATGTGTATGAGTGAGTGAGACAGTGAGCGAGCGAGTGAGTGAGAGAGTGACAGAGTGTCTTTCATACGTCTGTGTCACCCGGTCAAACAGAAAGTCACACAGGAAGATGGCCCAAGCTACATTGTGTGGGCGGGTAATGCATGAACAGTCAATGTGACTGACAACCCGACTTGGAACCACAGCTTAGGCAAGCTTGTACAGTGAACGTTACAGTCTGAATGAGAATCACGAGTCTTGTACTTTAAGACGAAATGGCAGCCCACTCATAACATGTTGTTCACAAGCGACCAGACGTCAGGCAACCCCTAACCCGCAAACTGTGGCATTGAATCGTCGCCATGCCCTTGCAAGCATACGCTTGTTTTTGAGGCTCTGGTGATCCAGTGTTGGGTCTGGCTGGCAGGAACCAGCGGCCTCGCCGAACTTGCTGACCATCACACTCCTGTTCCACTTGCAGAGGTGCACCAGGCTGTGCTAGTTCTCGGGCCCTTGAAGTTGCTTCCATCCTGGCTGTATGGCACCCCACCTGTACCCTGATGAAAGCCCTTCTGAAAAGGCCGGTTTGAGAAGGCCGTTCTGTACTAGGATGACACCCTGGCATACCCAATCCCTTGCCCCCTGCAGGTGCAAATGCAGCCCCCACCTCATCTATCTTCCCAGTCTTGATGACGGCTGCGTTGATGCACGTGTGCTTCTTGGCTGCGAGGATGGCCATGGTGGGCTTGTACTTTGTGTTCTTCAGCTCGCGCACGACCTGGCTGATCTGCAGCAGGCAAGCATGCAAGGGTACGTCAGACAGGAAAGCAAAACATGTGCACGAAAGTGTGCTTGACATGTGCCAGATACCAGATGCCAGAGCCAACATGATGTACTGAGCACAAGTGGGCCTTCATCACAGGCAGCGCACGTGAGACTTGTGTTGGAGAGGAACTGTCTTGCACACCGCGCGGTGTTCATGCGCCACCAAAGTTCTTGTCTGTGTGTGTAACTCTTCATGCGTGCTGATTTGTAATCAAGATGTGTGTTGCTGATTCCAGCCCAGGGGTTGTTTTTCAGCTAGGGAAAGGACCGCCAAGGGGACTGGCACCGCATTGGCCTCAAGAAAGGCTTGTCGCAGCAAGCAAAGATGTGGGCACAACCGCACCTGTGAATGGGTCCTAGAGCAGTAGTATATCTGAGGGACCTTAGGCTTGGGTAGGCTGCCGGCTGCATCACCCTCACCCTCCTCTGTCGGTTGTTGTGTCTCAGCCTTATCAGTCAGACCATCTACATCCATCATGGTGTCTGCAGGCCTGTCCCCTGTCCCCTGGTTGGCTGCAAACCAAGTCTTCATGAGTGCTGCCTTTAACGCTGCTTGCCAGGCCAAAGCTCCGCAGAGCAGGCACAGAGTTTTGCCTGCTCCTGTGGGCGCCTCGAGAAGTGCATTCTGCTTGTTTTGAAGCGCTGTGATCAGCTTGGACATGAAAACTTTTTGCACACCGTACCTGTAAACAGAAGCCCAAACGCAAGCAATTCTATGAGTAAGGCCTGTTGTTGTCAGGCTGTCAGTGGACATGTTCAACTCTGCATGGAGTGCATGGCGATCATGGGCCTGAACCTGGTACATATCAATGTGCAGGATCTCATGCTTGCAAGACTGCCTCGATCACGCATGAGCAAATGCTGTTTGCTCATGGTGGGTATGTGCATGCGACGCATGAGTAACTGGGTCTTGGAATTCTGAATATGATCCTGGTCCTGCATCCACAAACGCAGGTGAATGATTGATGATGTGCGAAACTGGAGCCGATGCGTGCGCAGATGCATAATTCAAGGTACCGGGATTACAAAAATTCAACTCAGAAAAATGGTGGGCGGATGGTGTGAGCAATTTGCCTCTGAAGCACGCATCTTTTATTGAACGTACTAGCCATGCACTATACACTGCACGCTACTCACGCTTCGTGTGGGAAGACCACCTCATGGCCCGCAAGTTGTTGCGATTGCTGCATGATAATTTCGTCTTCAAGCTTCCCACTGTTGGTGGGTTACCGTCGAGGTAGCTTCTGTAAACACTATCTAGCCTTTCGATTAGGTACGCGCCAGCCAGGCCATGCAAACCTGCCAACCTTGGGCGGACCAAGTAATGTGGCTTTGGCACTGGCGAGCGTACTGCATGCTTGGAGTACGAATTGTCGTTAGGCCCTCGCCATGCAAATCCCGGTGGTGGCCGGCAGCGGCCTCACTAGGGCTAACTGTTCGTAACGTCATCAACGGCTGATGGCAACTAACGTGAGAAGAGTGAGCGCCTGCTCCAACATCCATTGTCATTGTCCTGTCTCAGCAGTATGTGTACACAAGGCATGAACAATAAACGTGAACGACAGGCCGAATGAGGATCACTCATGGTGTGAAGAAAGTCCAGAGCACGGTTTGCACTTGTGAACTTCGCTTTTTAGTGGCTTGATCGTCTGCACTTGTATGCTGTGGTTGTGAGCCATGGCTCAGAATGGGTCCAGCAAGCCTGCAGCATCTGCACAACAGGTGTGTGGCACATGCGCTACGGTTGCATCTCAGGCATGTCCCTCCTTGCCGCTCGATGTCAGGTATGAGACACTAGCCAGCATTTTCAAAGCAATTGCACAGCCCCAGAGCACAGACTTCTAAACTACCATTGGGATATGCTCCACCACGCAGCCAAGATACCTTTGTGTCGGGTGAAAATGATCCATTGCACGCTTTTGCAGCCCTATGGTATCACGCGCCTAGTGCTGACAGCTGCAGCGGCTTGCACAGTAAGTTACGTATAGTGCAGATTGTGCCTGGCAGCATCAGCCTGTGTGCCTGGCTGTCCAACGGATTGTGAGCTCTCCCACTGCTTGGCGTAACAGCAATGCCTTCTGTCTGAGCATGATGAGAGCAACACATCCCTTAGGCAGCGAGCTTGATGTAGCAGGTGTCAGCTGGTGGCATGTAATCACAAGGCAGCTGCTTGTGCTTGTTAGAGCAGTTTTGCAGTGTTTCCTCTTGCCATCGTTGATTGGTTGGGCCCCCACTGATACACACGGTCTAGTGCTGACTTAATAGTTTGATTGTCTACGTTTGGGCTCTGAGCTTTGGTATTTGCTTTTGAGTCTCTGCGTTGGTCTGTTGAGGCATGGATGTACCGCACAGTCAGGAAGCCAGGCTTAGGCATGTATCACCCCTTACCACCTAAAACATGGTTTTCAACGCCATGCTGCAGGCCGAGGCTATCACCTACCCAATCGACATGGTCAAGACACGTCTGCAGCTTCAGGTAAGACAGTCAATTGTTGATTGCCTTTGAAATAGCAGCACAAGACGTGGATTAGTGCCAGCTAGTAGCTGTTGTCCTTGGATTTGATGACGGCCACGCAATCGTTCAACAACACGACAGGGCCAAGCGGGTGAAGCATCTGACTAGAGTCAAATCGCTACCATTACAATGCGAAACATTGTAATCGGTCAGCATTGGCATGAGCACATGTACTGTGGCAGCGTTGATGGAACACATTCAATGTCCTTTTGAATGCAGCCCAGCAGCCCTGTGCTTGCACAGATTGCACCATGTTTCCAACCCCAGAACCGGATCAGCTACCTTGAACTGCCCGTGCCACCCACCACAAACATTGATATCCGTGATGGTGACAGCACAAAACGGTTGACTGGCTACAGGGTGAGCTTCAACATCGTGTCAAGGTACCAGCTGCAGGCGCACCACCGCCACAACGCCTGGGAGCACTGGCGCTGGCCTCGACCATTGTGAAGCGTGAAGGCATGAAGGGGCTGTATGCTGGCCTGGCACCAGCCATGGTGCGCCATGTATTTTATACTGGTAAGGAAGCGTATTGTATATTGGTACAGTGGTGCGGTGCTGCTGAGCATTTAGTTCTGTACATTCGTTTGCTATGGCATGTGCGCTCTTGTTCTCACTCATTGCTCTGCACTTTGATCTGTTTAACTTAGCCAGCCAACAGAGCAATTAGCTGTGCTGGCGCCTTGGTGTGCCGCATCTAGCGTTGCTGCGGCATCCTACACCGTGTACTGCATCAGAGACATTTCGGCAGGTAACTCCGCTTACCATTCAAACCAGCAACTGTGCAGTGATCTGGGCTTGAATGGCATAGACTGATGGCACCGGCAAAAGGTAGCTGTAAATCTTGTAGTGATCAGAGCCATTGTCTTGTTGTGCTCACTCCCAGGCACACGCATCACGGTGTATGAGCAGTTGAGGGGCGGTCCAGGCAGCCACCCAGCAGGCACCAAAGGTGTGGGTTGTGCGGAGTATGCATTTGGTGTACAAAGCATGCGAGCGCATGCTGGAAGGTCCGATGGGCGGTCCGCTCACAGCGGCTGCATTTGAGTGCCAGCTTATACAAGGTTGATCTGAGCCGTGACAGCATAAGTCATCAAACCAACATGGGCTGTGCAGCATGTGAGGTTCAGACATTGTAAGGCCATGTTGAAGAGAATTCCATCATTGTTTGCAATCGTGTGACGTGTTGGAGAAGTTGGTAAAAGCAAACTATGTTGGTCCAATGTCTGTGCTGGGCACTGATACGGATGTATGCATTCACTGTATGGCCTGTTTGCGCACATTGCTCATACAGCCACTCATAGTACACATTTGTGTCTTGCACCCCTGCTTGTGTTCAGGTGTAGGCATGGCGCTGCTGATGGGCCTCACCGCCGGTGCTGTGGGACAGGTAACACGACCATTGCTTGATTTCTGTGAGCAGGGCCTGCTCGTTGTTGCCTTGCACCATCTGTGCTCCACTGCAGCTTGCACCATCGCACCCCTTTTGGTCCATGTAGGAGTGTTGCTACTACAGCGTTCAGTACATACCTTACCAGTAAAATGTTGGTGACACATGGCTTGCCTTGCACGCTTTGCAATTCAATGCCTTGGATAGCAATGCCTTAACAATGACAATAACAATGCCTTTGTTGCACTGCAGGCGGTGGCAGTGCCGGCCGACCTCGTCAAGGTGGGTCTGCGTGAATACAGGCACGCTTGAGCAAATGGATCCGATATGGTATCCGCATGGCATTGAAGCCTGCTTGAGCACAATCATGTGAAACTTGTCCGGCACTGGCGGCTGCCTGTCACTGAGGAGTGGTGGCCACCTCAAGGGCAAAACCAGCTGAGCTGTGCACGCAGGCCCGTTGGCACAAGTGCTTCCGTGTCCAATTGCTCGTTGCCTTTGCTGAGAGGGCATGCATGCACAACTCCCTGTTCCGCCTGCCCGCGTCAACTCAGGTGCGCATGCAAGCTGACGGTCGGCTGGTGGCTGCTGGTCAGCTGGCCCAGCCCCGCTACAGCGGTCTGCTGGATGCTGTTCGTCAAATCCTCGCGCGTGAAGGTGGCCTGGGCTTGTGGCGGGGCGCCTCACCCGCTATACAGCGGGCTGCACTGGTTAATTTGGGCGAACTGACCACGTATGACACGGTGAGCTGCACTGAACGTGCAGCAGGGACAGCTGGCAACTGCTACAGCTGAACACAGTCCGAGTCTGTCTGGCTGAGAAAGTTAAAATCAGGCAACCAAGGTTAGTTCAGCACCATGGTGACAGGTTGTCAGTGGCAGTACTACTGGCCATTCCCTCTACTCTCTTTCTGTGCAGGGGTTGGAATGAGTGTCACACCCGAATGTGCCAGTGATGTAGTTGCCCACTGTGAGTGCAGGCCAAGCAAGCCCTGCTCCAGACCGGCGTTGTGTCCGAAGGCCTCATAGCTGCGGGCTGTGCGTCTGTGTGCTCGGGCCTGGTGGCGTCCCTGGTGTCCACACCGGCCGATGTGATCAAGACACGGCTCATGAATCAGGTGACCGGTATGATATAAATGGACAGATAGACAGATAGATAGATACACAGATGTTTACAGCAGGGCGCAATCACAGGACACGGGATATGATGTATGATAGACACTCAAGTTTTGAAGCCAACAAATTGGTTGCGTGGTTGAACACGCTGATGGATACGGCACCGCCAAGGCTTGTGCTGGCAGAGTGGAGCGACAGGCATCCAGTGAACCGTAACTGAGACAGCACAGTGCAAAAACTGTTCATAGTATTGCTTGTAGGTGCCATGTGGCTTATTCAAGGCAAGTTGGCATGCACTTGGCATGTATGGTATCTTGCAGGATCCGGCCAAGCCAATGTATAAAGGCGCTGTGGATTGCCTCATGCAGTCCGCACGTGCGGAGGGTGTGGCTGCTCTGGTAGGTGCCATGCTAGCACACGTCCTGCTTCCAACGCACAGCTTACTCTGCCTGGTCATGCCGATACTAGATTGGGTGGTTTTCTCACACGGCGTGTGAGCCGCTGCTTGCCACTACCTAGTTTGCAGTGACAATCCAAGTGGAATGCACTCCTTGATATCTGCTGGCGTGCTGTTCAGAGTTGCGCTGTCATCTGGCTGTTCGGTTTACGTTGGCAAGTATCCTGATGCTCAAGGCAATGCGTTTGCTTGCTGCTGGCTTAGAATGTTTACTTGACATCTCAGTTGGCGTGCGCTTGCCTGTCATCCGTGCCATGTGTAGTGGAAGGGCTTCATCCCCACTTGGGCGCGCCTAGGACCATGGCAGCTGGTGTTCTGGATCAGCTATGAACAGCTGAGATCCATGACGGGAATGGTGGCCTTCTAGTCTCTAGAAAGGCTAGTATCGCACCTGGTCAGACTGGCCGCCAGACCATACACACAGTGCTGACTGACAGCTCACACAAAGCCATGAGTATAAATATTAGAGTGCTCATTCTCTGCAATAATGGGAGGTGGGACGACGAGAGCTGCTGACTCAACCCGTCGTCCTGGTGGGACAGCTGCTTGGCCTTGAAACTTGGGCGTGTCCATAATCAATAGCTGGTCTGCTCATGGATCGGAGGGATAGGTATAGGCGCTTGAGCATTCAAGAGCGACCCAGTTCAACAATAGGCAACGAACAACGACCAAAATGGTGTGATCATGTGTCCCAGGGTGTGTATGGGTGTGAAATGCAGTAATCTGGCTTGACGGAATGCACATGTAGAGGTTTGTTAATGTTATTTTTCCTATGATAGGCTATCTCCTTGCGCCAGACAGCGGCCATGGGCGGGCTCACAACAATGGGCATGGCACCTCTGACGCATGATATCGGCACAGCTAACCACCTTACAGACTGTTGACCTTACAGACTGCTGACTCTGCCATGTGAGCGTCTCTACTTTACAGTTGGCACTGGAAGGGCGCTCTCATCTAACAGCAATGGATCTTGTGGATCCAGAGATATTGACAAGCATGAAGGCAAGCAATGCATAAGTAAACAGGACAGGCAGTGGAAGCGTTTTGTGAATAAGATAGCGGTGTTGAGAGAAAGTGAATGTCGTGCAGAGTCTTGTGAGGAAGTCATGAGTATGCGTGCTGTGCCATGATAACGGCTTGTCAAGTTCAAACCATTGAAGTACGACAGATATGACAGGCGTGCTAGTTGAACATAGCTGTAACAGACAGGTAACATCAAAAACATCAAAAAGGTTGTTCAGGATGACTGTATGGATGTTGAGACAGTGCATCTTGGAATGGTGAATGCGGTGCATGTTGTCAGTGAGCAGCCGTTTGCCGTCGTCGTAAGTGTTGACATTTTGAGTCAGGCACAAGCCTCTTGAGAAAAGCACAGACAGGTATGCTTGCTAGGTGGCCGCATTCACACCTCACACCCTTCCTCTATCCGCCGCTGACCTAAGGTGCGCACGCCGATCCTCGCCACTGATCCATGGATTCATTTCAAGACCTGTCAGCTTACACCGTTGGTTGCCCCTGAACGCCACAGGCTTTTCCAGCTTCTTGCTGGTGAGAATCAGCCTGAGCCCGTAGTCTGCTGAGCAGGCGTGTTCTGTGCTAGGCGGATGGCTGGACATCGTGTTCCAGGCGCCCACCTCACAGCCGCTGCAGCTGCCACATCCTAGACACAATCACCCGTCAGGTTACCCAAGATCAGGGTCAAGTTAGGTGAGGTGGAGGGGGCAACTCCAAAGAACTGACCCTAACGCCAGCAGTCAGTGGTTGAGGTTGCGGGTTTGATTCCCACTAGTGGGAGGTATCGGATAGCTCTGGTCGGTGGGGATGGGTGCCCCCACATGGTGGTTGGGTACATGTTGCTTGACGTCCTTATTCACGCTAACCGGCGCCCCCTTGACCTTTTTACATCCTTCAGGTTACGTCCAAGGAGTATCCTCTCACACACATGTCGGCTGTCCTGTCTCACAGGTATACGTTCCGCCCACCCCCCGCCCACCCATCCAATGCATCCCAATGCACACACCTAGCCATGGGCAGTGAAGCCCAGGGATGGCGTTGCCAGCGCCGCTCTGCCTGGCATGCATTTCATCTCCTCTGCCTGTATCAAGGGAGGGCAGTGCACATAATTGTCAGTTGCCAACAACAAGTACGGCAGTCCGTAACAGCGGCCACAACACGGCGCCAAATCACTCACAACTCTGACGACGCAAAGAGCTGAAGCAGACGCAAGAGAAAGGCTCAGTCAAGGCTTAAGCGAGACGGGGACAAAACAACAACATGGACCTCGCCACAGCAACACATTTTGAGAATATAGAAGGTTACTCGCGGCAGTACATTGCGGTGATGGGCACGGCATTATGCGGTAAGGAGGCATTGAGTTCTGGGTAGGGGCTGTGCAGTTGCGGCCTACCCTGGGGCAAGACGCAGAATGGGCTGTCCGCAACACTGATAATGAGCCCTAGCACCGGTGTCTGGCAAGCTTGACATCTAATTAGACGTCTGGGGCGCAAGCCTGTGGGGCAGCTGAGACCGTGACGTCGCCTGGGGTTTGGAGAACAGCACCACACACAGATGTCGCAATCTGTTCATCGCTCGCTTTCTGTTCTGTCTGCAACGCAAGGCTGCAACGCTCTGCGCACGAATCGGAGATGACGGAAGATTTTTAGCTGTTTTCAACTGCGCATGCTGCGCGGCACTGATCAACTGCTGGCACTGATCAACAATACCGAACAAAACAGGCTGAGAGCATGCGGGCTGAAAGCAGAGATGCCAGCCAGGCCTACCAGCTCGGCAGAAACACTAGCTCTGGTTGAAGCCCACGGGTCTGAATGTGTATGCCGCCCTGACCTACCCCGAGCAATCAACAAGCAGAAAGGCAGAAGACAAGCAGAATCTGGCCGTCGGGTGGTAAGCAACATGGCAGAAAGCACGTGGCCCGTCCATGTCACGCGCCACCAGGTTCTCGGCAGCTTCACTCAGCTCTGCCAGTGCAGTGAACGGTGCGCCCATGGTGGGGTAGAACTTGACGGGTGCCGCCTCTGCCATCACAGGCTGATCGAACGGAATGGGTGCCGGTGCAGCACCTGTGAGCAAACAACATGCACGGCATGCTCAGAAGCTGGCAACAGCCGGACAAGATGAGAGCCATGCACAGGAACGCTGAACCTGGTAAGCTGTGAAGACCCATTTGCATGACGTCTGGCTAATAACCCTTTGTCTTGCTGGCAGATGACTTCGGTCATTTTGTGGTTGCCCGGTGCCCTGCGTAATGGGGTTGCTTTGTCTTCTTGCCGAAGTGCCACAAGTTACCCTTGTTGTAAGTGTATATCACTC
>QAXH01003762.1:0-24299 GCA_004335635.1 Chloromonas sp. AAM2 | reverse complement strand
TGATGGAATGGGTCCCACCCCCAAAGGCGGAAGGCCGAAGGCGAGTTGCCTCAGCCTTGCCCCCTGGGGGGCATGTGCACACTATTTCTACGTGTAGTAGCAGTCAAACCTGCTAAAATAGACGCCAGGAACGCTAAACAGCGCATCACACCAATCTGTGTGATATCTGTCCATTCGTGCCTGCCAATCCCTCGTCTCAGCAGCTCTTGCCCTAGGTTACTATGACCACTGCCTATCAGTGTCTGTTCAAGCAAGAAGACAGCACATGCAACTCACATCACGACTCACAGGTCGCGCGCCCTCGCACAACCCGTGTGCAAACACTCGTCGCGCCGCCACACAGCCCGTGTCGCCACGCAACCTTGGCTTGAAATCCACGCGACGTCAATCGCAGCACACAGCGATGCTCTTCTCAATAGGCGATATCGTGGAAGTTCGAAAGCATGGGCGAGCAACAGTGGTGGAAGGTCCAAGGCATGACCCAGGCAACCCGGATATGCATGGGCGATTTAAGTAAGGCTGCGCTGCATGCGAACCTCTGTTTGGACTGCATGTATGGAACACAATGAGCACAGTTATTGTGTGTTTTGATACCATCCAGGTGTCAGGGTTCCATGTCTGTGTTTCTGGAGTGGACTCGGGTCATGTGAATTTGCATGCTGGTGAGCTTACCGATTGGTCCAGCGGTGCTGGTCATGCGATCACGAGGTTACATGGCCGTGATATTGTTCAAGTTGATGCCTTTGGTGTCATGCATGCAGAATTCGTTACCATGAGGACGGCACCACCTTCTGGGTGACTCCCGAGCGCTTGCGACGCATGGAACTGGCAAGTGATGAATGCACGGCTGATTGATTGATTGATTGATTGATTGATTGATTGATCGATTGATTGATTGATTGATTGATTGATTGATTGATTGATTGATTGATTTGTTACATCAGGGAAGCCGTCAAAGGACAGGGGATGTGTACCGCCCTGACCTACCTGAGCAAGAAGAAACAAGGAAGGCAGAAACAGACCCAAGGCGGAAAGGAACAAGGCAGACAGGATGGCTGCGTAAAATAGAAAAACTAGGGCAACACAGTGCAGAAGGCACATGATACGTGATTTGTGTATGGCAAACTGACTTGACACGTGGAAGCAAGCAAACTGGTATTCGTTCTCTGCACAGGATGTTGCTGCCTTCACCAGCGTCTGGCCCATTGCTCAGTGGCAGACGCGCACTCAACCAGACGCACACACGCCTTACTTTGCGTCAAGGTCGCATTTTCTGATAGCCAGGCGCATAGCAGCC
Source organism: Chloromonas sp. AAM2 (assembly GCA_004335635.1). NCBI lineage: Eukaryota > Viridiplantae > Chlorophyta > Chlorophyceae > Chlamydomonadales > Chlamydomonadaceae > Chloromonas > Chloromonas sp. AAM2. The sequence goes on along the minus strand of QAXH01003762.1, from coordinate 23,002 downwards.
CTGAAGAGCAACAGTGCCATTTTGCTCTGTGATCTCATTGCACTTGGGGCAGTGCAAACTGTCCAATTTGCTTTTTTCGACTTGCTCTAGTGTTTAGTTGTCCGCAGTTTTCACACTGATGCCGCATGGCTGCGCCCCGCCTCTGCCTGTCAGATTTCGGGAGATGCACACCATCACACACGCGAATTGATGACCCCTTGCTCTGTATTGATGTCTTGGGTGCGTCATGTTGCACAGGCCCAGCGGCGCATAGTGGTTGCCTACCACACGTCCTCCTACCGACAGGCAGCCATACACAACACGGAGAGGCTGGACGTATGCCTGGAGATAGGCTGCCATGCAGGTGACATGGGTGCATGACATGGAGTTTGATTGAATCAACAAACTCACAAGCCGATTGGAAAACCTACGGCAAAGTTAAAATGCTGAAATGACTGAAAGGTGACACGTCAGAACCGGAACAGCATATTAGAACAGGAACAGGAACAGCTATGGTTATGATAGTAATCATGGTTCAAGGTTGCAGGTTCCTAGTTTACATCCATTCGAATACAGCTTGATTCAAAAGCATGACAAATGTGACGGCTGCTTCCCCGCAGGTGTGACCACTCACACACTTTCCAAGCGGTGCCAGGCTGTCATTGGTGTGGATCTCTCACATCACGCAGTGCAAGCAGCACGAGAAAAGTAAGGAGCTGCTACTCTTTGTGTTTCTTGCCACCTGGCTTTGCGGTGAGCTGCTGTTGCTATTCTGTTTTCAGTCCATTGCTTGTTATGCCAGTTCACATGGCGCCATTTTGAGCTGGTTGCCGTGTGTGTTGGTTCTTCGCTATCTGGGCTCTTTGAACTCTGCCGTGCACGTTCTTTTCTTAGCTCCTTGCCTTGTTCGGTGCTCTCACCCTCTCTCCCTCTTTCCCTTCCCAACTCTGTACCCCATTTCATCTTTGAGTGCCAGGGACTTTGTGAACTGACTTCAGTTGATTTGCACGTGTTGCAAAGGTACCCAGGCGTTCGGTTCGAGCAGTTGGACGGCAATGACGTGGAAGGGGCTGCTGCTCTGCTGGCAGCCACTGGGCATGCAGGCTGGACCAAGATACTGTGCGACATCTCAGGGCAGGTGGGTCGATGATTTGTCCTTGTCGGACAGGCCCTGGGGAGGGGTGAGAGGCAAGGTTGGATTGACGCCCGTGTTGTGCTTATTTGCGTCATGCCATTTGCAAAGCCGATAATTGTACGTCAGCGAGGGGCAAGAAACCCTCTGCCACCGTGGTCGTTTGGAATCTAGCCGGCGGGCCACGTCACGTCACTTGTTTGTTGCTGTGTACAGGCTCCTCTGTCCCTGCTGCTGCCCCTGCTCCAGAGATGGCTGATAGCCGCACCACAGGCCACTCTCGTGGTGAAAAACAGGGCACTGCACTGTGCTGTCAGCGCCGCTGAAAGACAGGGAGAAGCTCGGCTTTCCCCGGCTGTTACAACAACCTCTGATGCAGGTACGGACAATGCACCAAGCGAGCCTCTCTCAAATGGCATCGTGTTGCAAGGTGCTGATCTAAACAGCACAGGTCAAGACATCGCCTTTGACAAGAGTTCAAATGGTACCTTGGACAAGGCATTGAATGGTACCTTGGACGAGGTGGTTGCTTTGCTACTTGGTCAAGGAGGGGCAGAAGACCAACGGCAACAGCTGTTACAACTGTTGAACCAGTGCGAAACGTTCAAGGACCCAGGTTTTGCCAACAGTAGGCAGTTTGTAATTTTGAATCAAGCACGTGCACATGATGCTGAAAACGTCTTCGAGCAGAACCCTGGTCTTGCCGCTGGGATCAGGGAAGCGGACGGGTCAGTGAGGGTTCAGGAGTCGGTTGGGGCAGGTGGAGAAACCGTGGGTGTTGTGGTATCACGTGACACAGCGGCGGTTTTACAGGCGTCCAAGGTGGCCAAGGAAGCTGCGGATAAGGAGGCTAGGAAGCAGGCCAAGGCGCAGAGAAGGGCAGCTAGGAAGGCAGCAGGACTGCCGGTTGATAAAGCTTCCTGAACCTTTCCAGCTGTCCTGGGGTTCATGACTCTTTTATGACCCTTTGCTTCATTGATCTTGAAGATGCTAATCCTACTCTTGCCCCTCAAAGTCTGGTGCCTTTTGATTTGACAGCCCTTTTAATCCGCGAGATTACTTTCATGGGCGTTTTCAGGGACTTCTCCTTGTGGATAGGGTCGCCAGTTGCTTCCTGATTCTGATGCCGAGAGACATGGTGAAGCATCTTGGTTGAGTAGTGCTTGCCGATCTTTTTTCCTTCAGTGCCACCAATCTGTGTGATATCTGTCCATTCGTCCAAGGCTGCCTGCCAATCCCTCGTCTCATTAGACCCCGATACACCGTGGCCAGTGCAGCAGCAAAAGAGCCACCACTGGATTAAGTGCATGTGTTGACTTATATTTGACTTACCTAACTTGACTTATCTAACGTCACTTACCTAAGCCCTGAAGGCAGGCAGCAGGGTTACCAGGGAGAAACTGTCTAATCCTTGTCTGTGGCCGCCGGTATAGACCCTGTTGATACATAACCATTTCACCACCAGCGTTCCTTGGCTTCATAAGCCTCAGATTTGCCTTCAAACGTTTCTGGCAGCTAACTGGCTGTATGACTGTATTTGGCAGCTACCACATGGCAACCAGTATGTTATTTGACAACATTGTCAGTGTCTGAACCAACCACAGTCCTTGGTCTGATTCTGACATCAGAGACTCATCCATTCGCTTGACTCATGCGAAGGGCTGTATACCTGCATTGGACTCGTAATCCTTAACGCTCTGAAAAATGTTACCTCCTGAAGCCACGTGGCACTATTTTTGAATTGACGCGTTTCCGGCCACGGGCAGTTGTCCTGATTGTTCCCCGGCCCGATTCTGGACCTTCCGAGACGCAACACCAAAGGCGTCAGCTCCCAAATAGGGTTTGCACAACTAGGGCTTTGGGTATTCTCCGATTTTGAGAAGTGGCGTCTTCTGGACCCGCGAGGGGCAATGCCACATCCTCTGATGCGGTCAGAATGTGCAGCCTGGGCAACAAGGCGCTTGACAAAGGTGTGCCGGGAGGTTGTCGCAAGCATGACCCGGAACTGGACTGCCATGGCCCTGATGCATGGAAGTGGGGTGGGCAAGTACGACAAGACCTAGTTGGTGGTTGAAAGCAATGGCTTCATATCTATACGAGCAAAAGGGTTAGGAGCAGTTTAGGCAGGAAAAAGCAGGCATCACAGCTGCCCCAAGTCATATCAGCCCTGTGTCAGCATGCCTAGGACTTGCAGTAAGCCCTGATTAGACACTAGCCCAACACTAATCCTGCCTAGGTTATGCTAGTTCGTAAACTGCTGTCGTAAACTGCGTGTTCGTCATCACCAACCCTGGACCCGCAGCAAGCTACACGAGGGGGCAGGAGGGATTGACCCATGACATTGAAACGTGCACGTACACGATTGGTCCTGGCACGAGTGGAAATCATCATCACTCGTCAGCCACTGGCATTTTACATCATATTATTATTCATATTATACGTCATGATGGCATCTTACCCACTCCGGATACGTTGCATAGTGCAAGTCAGACCATTGAATTTGAGGTCATGTCCGATGTGCATGGGCTTCCAACACGCGATGCAGTTGCCATTGAGGACTTGATAACGATCCAAACCAGCGATGCGGCCGAGATATCCGTGGATAAGGGGCTGCTCATGAGCAGCAGCAAGGTGAATCATACATGTTGGCAATGTGCAAGGCTGACTTGTAGTGTGCTGTAGTGCACCGTCTACTCCTGATGATGTGTGATAGGCATGGTTCTGGTGTCCAGTTTTGGAGTGACATGCTATCCACGTCATTGCAGTTTTGGAGTGACATGCTGTCCACGTGACTGCAGATTTGAAGTGACATGCTGTCCACGTGACTGCAGTTTTGGAGTGGCATGCTGTCCACGTGATCGCAGTCTTGGAGTGACATGCTGTCCACGTGACTGCAGTTTTGAAGTGGCATGCTGTCCATGTAATCGCAGTTTTGGAGCGACATGCTGTCCACGTGCGACACGGGTCGAATTGCCCTGGATGAAGCCAAGGAGAGCATCGAGCTGCTGCTGCAGGTAAGGCACATGCATTTGCTAATGCATTACTTTTATATTGTATCCAATGTCACCAATATATATACTATTGAGTGATCGTAGCAATGGAGCATGTGCATCACATGGAATTATATACATATTGGTAATCATCTACAGGTCCGGCATAGGGGCATTACATTCCTGGATACGTGCCATCATCATCATTACACTTGTCTGGACATCCAACAGCGAACCACATTATGAAGCATGGCAGTATAGAGGCAATGACCCGTGGCTTTTCATGCTTTAACCCACGTTACTTTAGCTAGACACATTATCTCTCCAAGAATTATGCGCCTGACAATCGTTAAGCCCAAAAAGCTCACTGGTAGCAGAGTGCAAAGTACGAATGTCATCACTAGCAACACGGTTGCAAGTTGAGGGTGGGGCACCCGTGCCTCTCGTTCGCTACGCGGCAAACAGCAGTCACACAGTCACACAGTCACACAGTCACACAGTCACACAGTCACACAGTCACACAGTCACACAGCTCATGGTTGTTTCGGTACTAGGGGTCGGTGCCTGTCCAGTACTTTGGTACAAGAGATGAAGCGTTGCACAGCTCTTTTTAGTGGAGTTGAGTGGTGCTGCTCTTGTTCTCAGCCTGGAGTAGACCTAGGACACGCAAGGGTAGGCACATTGGAGGGTTCGACAAGAGAATCCATATTCTTTTCACACACACACACCCCTCGCCTTGGACATGGCAGAGTTGCTCAGACGCCAAAACGATCACAGGGGGACCTACAACTGAAAGGCAGGTGAGCCTCTCCCAAAGCCCCTTGGTTTGAGCAAGCCTCCTTAGCTGTGCAGGTGTTGAACAATGAGCCTCAGGCCTCCACCTTCAACACGTCTGACAAGAGCTGTTGGGACGTGTACAAGCGAGTGCTGGTGGTGGCGGACAAGTACGACATGCCAGTTGTTCGAGAAAGGTAAGAGGTTGAGGCAGGTGGCCCTTGATGCTAAGATTCTTGCCAAATCGGGTTCTGAAAGCAATGGCAAGAACATGTTGTTAGTGGAGATAGGTGTCAGGCTTTCTTGTGCTATTTGACCAAGCATGCCATTAACTGGTGTGTGTCGTCTTGCATCATGACCTCGCTTCTTGCAACATCTGAAGATCTTGCAGCTTTGAGAGACAAGTACTGCCAAAGGCATTAGACAGAGTGTAACGACCGCCTGTGCAGGGTTGAGAAGTGGCTTGTGTCCCGCTGCCTAAGGGGCAAGACACGCTGTCGGGACTTCAAATTTCAGGATGTTGGGGTCGGGCAAGAGTGGTAAGCAAAGCAATGCCAGTCATCTTGGCCAGTTGCACACTACTGTTGCTTGCGGTTTCACAGCAGGCAGCTAATTTAAGCAAAGCATGGGCATAGTTCCCGCCAAACGAAAGCATCGCCCCACCTCTTTGCCTTTTAAAGTCCTAGTGACATATCACAGTGACCCGGCGGATCGTGTATGGTTTCCAAGTACCAGCATGTTGCCTAGCTGTATGGCAGAGTTGTTACCAGCGCATGTGCTGCACATGCTGAACCTGTGTTCCAAGTACGTTTGTAAACGTCGCATGTGCTGCACAGGCTCAACTTGTGTTCTAAGTACGGTCTCAAGTGCCTGGGGTGGTTTGTTGCCTACGACCTGGGCAGCCAGCTGTCCACTCGAGGGTGGGACATGCCTGTGAGCGAATTCCTGTCGGGCATCAACGACCCGGGTGAGCACTGCGTCCTAGGATTTGAAGCACAAGGCAGTCTTGGTTGGTTGGTTGGTTGTTGGTATTCACCTACGTTGGATCATACAACAGGCAAAAAGACACTTGGTTAATTGATTTGTTGATTGGGTTGGGGTTGTTCGGTCGGTGATTGGAAGATTTGCCCAGCCACGCTTATTCGTAGCTGCTTGTGAGGGTGGGCTTCCTGCGACATGGCCTGCCCGTGGTTGAGGGAATGTTCCACCGCTTGTCTATCCATTTGTCCGCCCATCTGTTTGATTGACTGCAGTTTGCTGAAGACAATGTCTATCAACCATTACCCGATCCATCCATCTGTCTGCACATTTGTCTGGCCGCAGAGCTGTTGAAGACCATGTTGGAAGCGGTCTCCGACAGAGTGCGCTGCCCGCAGGCCCATGGCGAGGCAAGCGCATGAGGATGCAATGGTTTATGGAACTGATGAACCAATAGTGTACTTTGAGGAACCAGTGGCTTGAAACCAGTGGCTTAAGAACCAGTGTTTTAACAACCAGTGGCTTCTTGAACATGATCGGCAGTTGGCAGTTGGCAGACAGTGTTGTCTGAGAGCGAGCGCCTGATGTATCCAGGGTTGGCCACCGCGGTTGCTGGGAGTGGCTCGGAATCAATGCATTATACTCGCGAAATCTACGCTGTGGTTAGCAACAGATTGCAAGCCATGGACGTTAGCTTTCTACCAGGACTTGGACTGGCCAGGAGTTGGTTCCAATCACGTGTGGCAGACAGTCGATTAGAAACGGACCATAGAGTAGGATAGCCTTGAACCACGACTAACTCATGAAGGAAAGAACAAGTCGCTCAGCCTTTGTGCCAAGTTGGTCCTTTTTTGGGTTGATTGACATCTTTGCTGACATGTTAGAAGTCACAGTTGGCTGCTTGTGCCGGATTCAGTTGCTGAGGTGTTGGCAGTTGTTCAGGGAATGTACAGCCCGTGCAGTGCAGGGAAAAAAGTTGTTTGCCTGTTCTGGGACAATTTTCGTTCCACAACGTTGCTGGCGATGAAGAGAGGCAGGTTTATTGATTTACTGAGGGAACTTCATGTCACACTATTCATGCCGAACACCAAACGCAAGAGCGAACAAAACGACTGGCCAAGTTCACTCACCAAAAGATCAGTGGCTGTTCGATTTACTGGGTGGACTGTCATTCCAGCGGCCAAGCCTGATGTGTCTTCAACAACCAGTGGCTCGAGGCCCACGAGTTGCGGTTTACTTTTGCATATAGGGGCTGTCATTGTCACGTGTTATGGCTACTGCACCTGACAAAGGCAATGGGCAGTATGCCTGATGGTAACCTGATACGAATTTCCCTATGCAACAGACTAGGACTGTTCTGCATTGTCTGCTCTGTTAGATGCGTGCTTTCTAGTCCACTCATTCTCAACTAATTTCCTAGTAATAGATGAAGTGCCAGAAACCATGCCAGAAGGATGCTTCAGCGGACGCCGGTCCTCCTCCTTCCTTCTGGATCAGCTGGACAAACGCCCAGAACATTTCATTGAATATGAATAAATTTAAAGTTCCAGCGACCACCAGCACTTGTCCTGAACACCAAACATTGCACGGCATTGCAAACAGAACCAGAATACACAGTCGGGGTGCTAGACAGTACGGTCAAGTCACCATCAACACGGAGGCAAAGGCACAGGCGGCCCGCAACAGGCAAAGACCTAGGAAGCGCTCTGCCACATCATCACAGAAATCAAGGCGCAGCATGGCAGCTTTGAGAATAGGTATACAGGGGTTCTTCAGATGCAGTTCAGTTCGTTGCATGTCAGTATGAAAGAGTGAAAACAGGATGGGTTACGGGCAAAGGAAGCACGTGTAGACAGCCTGTCCTTAAAAGTAGAAAAGCCGTACTGTAGAAGGGTATACCCTACCATGGGTAGCAAGCGGAAGGCAGCGACGTTGATGATACAAATGGCCGGTAGTCACGGGAAAGCAACACCAAAAAGACCTATTCACACAAATTGTCCCAGAACTGGCAAACTTCTTTTTCTTTTCTAACGAGTCCGCAAATTCGCTTGCCACGTCTCAAAACACAAATACAAGGCCTGAGCTTAAACAAGCTTCGCATTGTCTACGAACTGACCATAGTTACAGTAAGGGTAACAGCCTTGGACGTTTCCCCAGGGCAGTTGCAGATGTGCAAGCAGGGGCACGTACAAGCTGTCTCCATGGGCGTATTGAGCCCATGTCTCCATGTTGCATGGTGGCATGGTGATCACGTGTCTCCACGACATGGTGGCAGGGTGAGCGCATATCTCCATGTCGCATGGCGACAGGGTGAGCCCGTGTCGCCACGTTGCATGGGATTCAGGCTGTACGTGCCCCCTAGGCCATGCCCATGTTCATCGGCGCTAGGAAGGCGTGAGGTATGGTGGGCATGGTGGTGTTGCGCATGTGCATGAGGGTCGCACGTTTCATCACCACGTTAATGAAGAATTCGTGCTGGAACCTGCACACACAAAGCACAAGGAATCATATGTACACGGTTGTCTCCATGGCTAACCATTTTGCCGTTTCAGTTTGCTGTGTGTACCAAGCCATGCAACAACCCTGTAACACTGAAAGTGGTGCATGGTGGCCCGGTCACATGGAGCGCCTGGCATGCATGGCAGTTCCTCAGCCCAGTCCTGTCTCCCAGCCATCTTGCCTGTACATGCGACGCCAGGATGGAGGGGCTTCGTCTGGCAGCCATCCGTACTGGTCCAACAATAATCGCTTCCAGAAGTCCTCGTCCGAGCTCGCCAACCTGAAAATGGCAGTGGTGGAAATCGGGTGAGTATCATGCGTTGACCCAGGCCGCGAGTGAGGTCTTGACTGGTCTGAACAAGTCAACGCAGGCCTGTCAGACCGAACAGGTCAAGAAGGTGGCAGTTGCAGTTGACCACTCGCCTGCAGCGCCGATTGACTTGTTCGAACCGCAGCAAGTCCTGCGCGTGCGTCAACGCAAGTGCATGCGTGTGCATGAGGCTGCTTGGTGCATTCCAAGCAGTGGCATGTGTGAGGCCGTATAGGCTAACCTGCGGACCCATGAAGGATGCGATGCGATGGAAGACATCAAAAGGAAGGTCCCCGAATTTGATGATGGACTGGACCGGCAGCGGATGGTCAGGGTGCACGATGATGGCTCGCCTCTCCATGTGTGCCCGAGTGCTAGAGGAGCTTTAGTATTATATTTACACGCGATCTTTAACTTATGTCAGTATTAGAGGCGTCCTACCGCGAACGAGGATGAATGGCCAGACGGCGGAAAATGCATGCAGGTTTCTGAAACGGGCTGTCCAGTAGCGCTTTGTGCAGTGTGCCAGTAATGTGGCATCGACTTGCTCTTGGCTTCCACTGAAGCATTTGCACTTACCACACACACACGCAGTCCGTTGTACAGGTCGTGACCATTCAATTGTTTTCAAACTATAATGGCTCAGAGATGGCCTGCTCCCAATGTGAAACCCAAGCTCACCCAGGTACGACTGATCTGGCTGATCCATAAATCATTTTTTCACCTTCCGTGAGGGGAACCAACACCGGCAGTAGCGCGGCCCCGCGCTCTGCTCTACATGACGAAGCTCTAACATGCTGTCTTGCTTGTTGACAACTTGCAGGAGGCATTTGACGAAGCGGTGAGGCAACTGGAAATAGCCATGGACCCTGGCACTGGGGCAAGCTGTCACCTGTCGGTTCACACTGCATGCAACTCCCTTCTCCTTCCCACAGGTTAAAACAAACATAGAAGACTTTGACATGAGCCCAGATGAGGCAGTGAAAAGTGCAGCTGATGAGTTCGTGCTCCAAGGCTACGACATGGGCTGTGTTGTCAAGACATCGGCTGGTGGAGACTTGAGCAAGTGAGTAGCCCAGCCATGCATGGTTCTCACAGCTACTTTCTTGGTAGCAGTTCACCCTTGCCACGAAATCATATACCACACTTCATCGTCAAGCAGCACCTGACTCGTCCCAGACCAATGCCAGTGCCAGCGACTAAAAAGCATCATTACATGACATCCACGAAGTTGCCAACAGCATCATAAAGGAACTACTACTACTAATAATTGTGGATAGGTGCTGCAGCTCAAACACTTCCTTTCCAGCATAAAATTGCATGCGAAATGCCCACTCGATCACATGACCATGTGCACTGCAGGCATCCGATTAGCCTTGCCACCCAGTCCGTTTCAGAGGCAGGCACGGAGAGTACGACTCTGGCTGCTGCACTCAATCACCTTCAGGTATGTTGGTTCTGACGACATGTTGGTTATGCTGTGATTATGTTATGCTGTGCACGTACATGTTGAGGACGTGCATGTACATGTTGAGGTCCATGTGCACGTGCATGTACATGTTGAGGTTCATGTGCATGTGCACGTACATGTTGAGGTCCATGTGCGCATCTACATATTGGTGTTCATATGCTGACAACAGACCAGACATCATGCATGCTGTTGGTTTTCCAGGGTTTGCTGGATGCTGCCATTGCGCTGGGCCAAGATGCGGTTCAAGAAGCCAGCGCTATTGCAATTAAAGCCAGCACGCTAGCAACTGTCATGAATGCTATTAAGGCACACACAGCAACAGAACAGCCAAGTGCAGCGGTTATCCAGGTAGGAGGGAGTGGTAGGCCGCGTAGAGGGTTTGTGTGCGTGTGTGCGTGTTTTGTGTTGCATCTGGTGCGCCAGTCATATGTTATTGAGTAGACACGTAAGGGAGCATTGAAATGTGCAGGGACGAGCAACACTGGTGAATTTTGTGAACACCTCCGCGTTATTCTGCTTTATTACATCCACATGTTCCATCCCTGCACTACGTTCTCAACATTCAGATTATGCCTACTTCTGCCCGCAGGCTGGCCTGGTGTCTGCACGCACGCTGATGGCCCCATCTGTTGACATCCGGGACTCTTTTGACGGCGTGTGTGGCCCTGCATTGGTCATGTCACTGCACACACAGCACATGGGGATCATCGACCTGCAGGTAATGAGGCGTGTGGGCCCTGCCACGTGCTGGTGTAATGCGCATTGGTACGGTGCTAGGGGTGAAGTGCTCCAACAAGGTGTCTAAGATTGAGGGCGCGGGAGGATGCTGCCGGTAATGGTTCGCAATCCTTCAAGGCAGGACTATTGAGTGGAGCCTGCCCTCACAAGCTTCTACGCTTGCCTACTCTGGGGTATGTGTGTGCAGGCGTGCGGGCTGAAAGGATGACTGGCCATGTGCATTTGTGTCATGTGTTGCAGGCTGAGTTGGCGCGGTGTGCGGAGTGCGCGTGCTTCCGACAGGAGCACAACAAGGACATGATCATGCAGGTGAGCCCCCCAGTGGGTGATGGGCATGGGCCAACGAGTTGCAACGGCTTTGGAGACTGTGGAAACTTCTCCCATGGCCAATGCGCTGCAAATGCCAGCTGTTCCATTTACCGATTACCCCTGCCTCATTTGATGGGTTCGTCTTGGCGCACAATGCCTGCCCACAGTGGGTTGTTTGGGTACGTTTTGCTAGTAAGTACTTGTCGCAGCCAAGGAGGTTGCATTGCACGCATGGTTGCATGATAAGTCCATGAACTTGTATCGTCGCACTTATCAACATACTTGTCACCATGCGCAGGTGGGATATGGAGTGAGCCTGCTGCAGTTGCTGGCCAGCCACACTGCATCAGCAGCAGCCAGCCCCAGCCAACCCCACCAGCCAGAGGCATCAGCAGAGGCCAACGGACACGCAGCAGCAGCAGGACCAGCAGGGCCGTCAGCAGCAGGGGTGCATGAGGAGTTTGTGTCGGCTGCATGCGGTGTGCTGAGGAGTGTGACAACAGCAGATGACGACCGGCCGCCATGCAGTAAAGCATTCGCCACGGCGCGCTTGTTGGCAAAGCAGCACCAGGTAACGCATGGAATTCAAGCATCCAACTAATAGGAGCTAGTTTGGTTCTGTTGTACGTTGATCTGTTCCATTGTATTTGAAGTGTCCCCTTCACCAGATGTCCTCACATATCCGATTGCATGTTTACTACTGTCCACTACACTGTTCTGGTGTGTGGCCCAATGCGCACACTGCCCGACATGATGTGTCCTTTCTGAAAGAACTCTCTTGCCCTGCCTCTTGAAGTTGCTTACCCCAAGCATTGCCCTGATACTCCCGCTGCCCCCTCTTCCACCTTGCATTCTCAACGTATCTAACGCCCCTTCTGTAACCTAGCCATGAGAATGTCAGAAACTAGTCAAGTTGAGGCATTTCTTTCTTGCATTTGAATTCCAACTGATTCCAACTGAGTGCGATGCCACGGCACCCTGCAGGCCCTGAGCGTGCTCCTGTCCGTGTTGAGGTTGCTTCAGTCCCCCACATCTGCCCCCACAGTCGCTGCGGTGCTGTCCACTGTGCGGCAGCTGTCGGCGAATGAGGAGATTTGCAAAGACTTCTCTGATGATGGAGGCGTCACGGCCTGCCTGCAACTGATCAGGTATATTTGTGATCATGTACCTACAGAAACGACAGCAGAGGGCCCACATGCGTAACTTGTTGCATGGGTATCGGGCTTACCGATTGGCCTCCTTACTTGCGCCGACCGGCGTTCTCTTCCAATCTGACGTGGCTCGTAGGGACCCACACATGCACAAAGAGTGAACGCTCGCAACTCGTACAAGAGACAAGGCTGTCGTATATTGTTTTTACCAGTCCTGGGCGACAAAGAAAGCCATTGCCAAGACATGCATCGGAATACACAGATGCAGGGGCCATGCAAGACCTTGCTATCAATGTGGCTAACCCATGTGGCTAACACTACTCTGGGACTTGCCGTTTGTTTGCATGACATCAACGTTTCCTTGCCTTACGGCCCTTATGATCTGTCTGTCAAGTCCAGGCTCAGGCTTATCCTACAACCACCATACAAGTATGACAATTGAATCTGCAACCGGGTTTCTTCAAGCAGATGGGTTTGCTGCTCTGCAGCTCCCTATGCACCACCAGTAAGGATGTGGTGCGTTGCGGCCTGGGCGCCCTGCGCCAGCTGACCAACAGCGACCACACCAAGCGGCTCATCGCGCAGAGGGGAGCAGCAGAGCTCATCATGAGGGTCACGGTGAGTGCAGGCAGGCGGGGTAATGATGCTGACTAGCTCGTTATACTCGGGTACATCACAGACGCTGTCACAGGCCATGGAACGGCACCCTGGCCTAACCCTGAGCAAGAAAGCAGAACGAAGCAACAGAAGCAGGAAGACAGACGACAGACAACAGACAATTTGTTATGCTATTATGGATGGGCGGGGCCCATGGAGATTTTTGTTGTGTTGTGTCCTGACGTGGACCATGCCATCGTTTGTATGGGCCCCCCTGATGTATCAATAATACTTATCGTTTGAGAGGTTCTACACCGCCTGCTGTGGGGTTGGGTGACTCTAGACGCCCTAAGGAGTCGCTCACTTGCATCTAGAGACTGTCTGTTAGCTCCCTGTGTGGCTTTCGTACTTCAGCTGTGAAGCCTGGACGACAAGGGACTGACCGTTACACCCACTAATGTTTGCCTGGACATGAAGGTGTTGACACCATTGCGAAGTACGAGTCATACTCATTATATCAAAAATCGAGAGTGCCGATTGTGGTTGTCTGTGTGGCTGCAGTCTGCCCATACTGATGACGTGGAGGTGCTCGAGCCTGCCCTGGGAGTCATGGCTAACATGACGCTCAGGCAGCCAGAGGTGGTCGTGCAGTGTGCAGAGGTGGGTGCATTGATTTGTCTGACACTCTGTGTCTGTTTACAGGGTAGCAAGGGAGGTAGCGAGAAACGTTTTTATTGGTCAGGGTAGTGCGCAGGGGACTGTAGCTCAGCAAACCACCCAACGTGTTCAAGTGTAGTAAGTTGTCCTGCCATGGTATCGATCCCGTGAGACAGCCGTTGTTAGTGGGTTGGCAGGTGAATGTAGTGCTACAACTGCTTCTGGCAAATCAGCACTGAGTGCCCTGGCAGCAGCTGTCCACGTGACAGTTACAGATCTTCGGTTGTTGCCCCGCAGGCTGGCGTGATCGACTGGGTTGTGGAGATGATGCGGCAGCACCCCACCAATGCCCTGGTGCAGCGCCAGACCGCGATTCTTGTGCGCAACATGGTGGTGCGTAACACCGAGAACCGTCCGTTGTTCTTGGAAAAGGGTTCCGAGGCCCTGCTGAGAGCAGCCAAGAAGGCGCACCCGAGAAACTGCACGGATGTGGGATCGGCAGCACTGCGTGACCTGGGGCTTGATAACTATAATGAGGGCTGGAAGGCAGGCGGCGAGCAAATGGACAAGTTCCTCAAGTGATTTGAATTTCTTGGAATCTTGCTGACACGTAATCTCTGAGCCCATGATCTTTCTAGGCAGGGCTGGACATGACCCTATGACTTGCGGTGGTCTTGCTAGCTCCACACACCGTTGGGCTTGGCAGGCATACAGAGAGACGCAGGCAGACATTTTTCCATTTGAATTATGCATCCTGACAAGATGTTCTGTGGGGTGATGGCCACAAGGGCCTCACCACCCCTTGCTGACACGGTCAGATTCCCCTTGACTAGAAGAAACTTTTGCAATTTGTGCAAGTAGTTGATGTTTGCGTTGGACGTGCTCCATGGTGTGCACTCCCTCCTTGTAACAAGATGATGAGGATGAGAATTTTATTTTTCCCTGAGGCAGTGCGGCCACGTGTCAGCAGACAGTCAAAGGCATCCGAATTCGTGCAGTAACGGACTCTTGCAACGGCCTCCGCACGACATGCCGTGGTGCTTGTGACCGCCTACAGTAACCCTGTCTACTTTGGAGAATTGCGTCCGCACTACTCAAAGATGGCGAAGCAGGCAGCCGCTCCGGAAGGGCAAGCAGGGGTGCCGCCGCAACAGTCCTACGTGCCCGCGCGTGCGGCTAAGGTTACGAAGCAGCCAGCAACCATCTTGCAACAGGCGGCGAAAGATCCCAATCTGGAGCTGTGGCTGATACAAATGCCATCGTCGGTGGGTGCTGGGTCCAATCATCGGAACGTGCATACCCTTGCTGATGGCTGCATCGGGTGGCCTGCCTGAAATCAGCCTGCCTGCTCCGATCTATCTCAGGCCCATGCTCCTACACACATGCTGCAGGTAGTTTCTTTGCACTGCCGCTTACTGGGCCTAGTCACTGTCAGGCCTTGCATGCATCCATGTGTCGTGGCCTCATCCGTGTTTGCATGCATGTTTGTGTGCCACTGCCTCCCGCCTTGCAAGTTGTGTTTGTGTGCTGCACGCGCAAACTCACTGTGCTTGTGCACTCAGCATAGGCGCTTCCGCGCATTTGTCTCTAGGCATGCGGAAGCCTCTCCAGTCCTTGTCAGGATCCATGCGTCTGTGCCTCATCTGAAGCCTCTGTTTTCAATTCTCAAATTGTGCATGTGTACTGCAGGCATATGGATGTTATCCATGCACTTGAGTTTGTGCACCGCAGGTCCCTCTCCAATCCCTGTCGGGCCTGGAACTGTCGGTGCCCAACTCAAGAGCACCAGCCGCGATCACCGTAGCAGGTGGGAAAGCCATCACAGAAAACGGACTCACACATAATTTCATGGAATGTGAGCATGATGTAGCCGGAGGGCGACGGCATTTGCCAGTCATGCACTTCTTATGCATGCATGCACACATGCATGGAACAGTAGAACTGATCGTGGTCAACCGCAGGGCTTTTTCTGCCTTCTTTACTATTGCAGTGTGCGTTGTGTTGGGTGCCCCGCACTTGACTTCATACCATCAGCATGATCATCCGTACATGGCATTCATAGCTATGCCCCCAGCATCGCTTGAAAAACGCCTGCAGGTTCCTCCTATCAGCTTCGTGAGGACATTCCAGCCGGTGCTGTGGCTGCTGGAAGCCAAGTAGTGGTTGTGCTGCCCTCTGACAACCCTACCAACGGACAACCTGTCACCGTACCTGTCAAACGCCGCATGGTCATGGCTAGAGTGCATGGGCCAGGCGTGGCATGTGGGGAGGGAAATGCCCCCAAGCAACAGAAGCAGAAGCAGCAGGAGCAGCAACAAGAGCAGCAGGAGGAGGAAGGGCGAGAGAAGCATGAAGGTGGCTTGAGTGTGCGAGGGAAGGTGGTGGGATCAGGACAGAAACGGTTGCGGGAAGAAACCGATCACGTGGATGAGGAGGGAGGCCAGCAGGGTGGCGGTGATGGGGCCACAGCTGTGGTGTTGGAAAATGATGATGAGAAGAGGAGTGAGAAAAAGAGTGAGAAAAAGGAGAAGAAGAGTGAGAAGAAGCAGAAGAAGGAGAAGAAGAGTGAGAAGAAAGACAAGCACAAAGACAACAAGAGTGAGAAGAAGTTGAAGCGGCATAAGAGTGATGATGCATAGAGCGTAGCGGGTTTTGGGCTGCCGGCAAGCGCAGTGTTAAAGAGCAATAGTTTCCAAAGACATTCACTGCAGACTTCATCAATAGATGGCGTGGCCTGTGACGTCTGTGGAGCAGTGAATCGTAGACACAGGCGTTGTCTCCCAAGAAGCTGCCAGAAACCTGCTAAGTCTTGGGCATCACCCCTTGCTGACACGGTCAGATTCCCCTTTACTAAGAGAAATTTTTGCGATTTGCGAAAGTAGTTGATGTTTGCGTTGGACGCCGTGCTTAATGGTGTGCACTCCCTCCTCGTAAGACGTGAACATGGCTAAAACAAATGTGGTGCATGTGGGCACTCCTGGTGTACATAGAGCAAGCGCTGTGCCATGGTTACAGCGAACGGGTCTGGTTACAGCAAACACAAGGCGGAAAAGAACTTTGCTGTAACCTATAGTAAGTACGAGGACTATATATATGAGTACTAGGACTAGCTTCCTAACTTGACTCTGCAAGTCTGTGAAAAGATCGGGGGTGAAGCCTTGGATGATTTCCCCAGACCCACCCCCAGCCGAATCTTTGGTATATGCTATGTCAGGTGGCAAAGAATCAGTTCCACCTGGGGCTGCTTCTGCGGGCACAAGGACTTGGCAAGAACTGGTTGGCGCAAGGCGTGACTAGCCCATGCACTTGCAAACCAGAAGAACCAAGTGTGCTCTACTGTGGTAGGCCCGGCAGTGCTAGGTACAAGAAGCAGGCGATCATGCTTGCGTAAATTGTCTAGCCACTGCTGGCGGGGCACAGGCGCATGTGTGAAATACGTTGAGGGTAACAATACACATACCACGCTGCCTGCATACTGGCAGAACAGGGGCAGCAATATATCACCCAGAAACAGAGGGATCCTAGTGATTGTGGCCTCCGTAGTAACTTCCTGCAAACCTTGAAGGCGCACAAATCTGAGTATAATCAAATGGAACGTACTACTATAGGTTACTTATAATTGTCCAGAGCGCCTACAAGGCAACAGCGGCTACAAAGCATGACAATAGCACTGCAAGTTTGACCCGACTACCACATATGCAAACATTCATCACCGTTTATGAAAACTTAGTATGGACAGGTAATCTTGAAATACTACTTCTCCACAGAATTAGACACCTGGACACAAGGAATTGTCCCAGAACTAGCAAACATCTTTTTTTCCGTTGGGTAACGAAAGGCGGGGCTGTGGCCTATGTAATGGCGAGGGCTTCTGAAGAGTACTCCTGAAGAGTACTGTGACAGAGTGCGTCGAGTGCTTTGCGTTGCCGTACACGAAAGCGTTTCTAGTTGAACCAGTTTTACCACTTCCCTTCGGTCCAGCTTCTCGTGGACCAGGTTTTCCGTTCACCGTCCAGGGCTTCAGGTTGCTCGGCTGTGGTATTGATCACGACGCCACGACCTGCTCTTTTTTTGGGATAGCAGGGATGCCGAAGTACGGCATTATCTTGTTGGCGATCAGCCTTGTGTCTGCGCTCGCCATCGTCCAGGGATCCATCAGCTGCCCGGATGGCAATGGCGTGGAAACTTCGTCTTATGTTTCTGGAAGCAGGAGGTGGGTTTGACTTGACACGCGACCAGGCCGCAAAAGCTGGTCTGCTTGGTGTGGACGGATTACCCTTTGCCAATCCGCTGCTGATCATCTGTACGATGCTAGGAACTGCTGCTTGCGGAAGAAAAAAGTCAAAGGGCTTGCTGAGACACATCCACGCACCGTACGGGATGAAACTCGTGATTGCAAAGAAGTGATAACTGTGCGCAATATTGATTAATCACCGATCAGCGATGGTTGAGGGTTTTCTTTTAATCCGTGACCGTACGGCTTGTTGTGGTTGGAATTCTCTGTACGCTCTGCAATTCCTATGCACTTCGTAGCTCCTGTACCCGCATTGCAGTGCCTGGCCGAAACACTCAACACGACACGCTTCACAATGCTTCTGATCACCGCCGTCAAGGCCTTCTAAGCTGTTATCTTAGCTCTCGCTGTCATGCCGCACCAGACCGACAATCTCAGGTCTCGATTTGTGTGATGTCGCATCAAACCGGCGTCTTGCGCTGCCATGCAGGTACATCACCGCGAGTGGCTGTCCTGAATACTCGCCATACGAGAAGCAGACGGTCCACAGCCCCACATACCAGAATATTTCCGTTTAGTAAGTTCTGCCGCCAGTTGCATTGATATTGATGTTCCCTGAGCAAGCGCTGGGGTCTGATCCAGTGCTGGTTGACAGCTTGCAAGTGTAACTTGACTTCGCTTGACTTTTTTTTCGTGCTGTTCATCATGTGTGCTATTTCATCTGCCTGCAGTGCCCCAGCCAAGCCCACCCTTTGTACCACACCCCAATGGTACCAGGATCCAAGCAGCAGCTACTACACAGTGGCCACCATTGGGCTCGCCATGAATGGTAAGCCATTGGCAGTGCACTCAAACTTTGCTCTTTGGCTCTGGGCGCTGGTTCGCCTCTTACAGATATCTACTTGCAGCAGGATGCGGGACGGGTACCGCCCTGACGTAACCTGAGCAAGGAAGCAAAACCGAGCTGTCACGGCTTGAGCGACGGTCCAAAGGAAGGAGGCCAGCAAACCAGGTCCCTAAGCTGTCAGCTGTGATGTACTGGACACAAACATCAAGACAAACCGTGATCAATGCCACCATGCGATAAACATGCTTTCGTCTCTGATTGTGTTCGGCAGTGTGGTGCCAGGTCATGTGACAAGACCAGTCAAACTGCATGCTTGCGCTTTGCAGGCGTGCCCCTGTATGATGCAAATGACAGTGAGGGGCGAGACGCATATGCGTATGAAGGCAAAAGCTTCGATTCCTGCTCTGTAAGTTGCTGAGTGGTAATTGCCGTAACCCCACAACGAGACGTGCGACAGTACACAATGCATGCCATGCCAGCGCTCGAGCTGGATGCAAGTAGCCTCCTTTCTTAACCCACTACATGCCTGCGCCCAATGTTGAAACATGTGATGTAAATTGATTCAAAGGGGTCCGCATGCACCGAGCGTGAATGCTAGCAAGCCATGCAAGTGACGAGGCTGGATACCGCCCTAACTAACCCTGAGCACCTTCAGGGCGCAAACATGGTTGGCACACGCACTGGCGTTACAGCAACTGAATTATAGGTAACTGTATGATAATGGCGTGCTGTTCACAAACGCTTTGCAGGGTCACTCGAGCGTCGCCGGTTATCACTACCACCTCGGCAGCACGTGCGAGTTTTCTAACCCCTCAGGTGGCCACTCGACCATTTTCGCCATCATGGGAGACGGTTTCCCTCTGTACGGCCCTTATGGCGCGGGTGGTGTGGCTCCCACAGATCTGGATGAATGCCGAGGTCACTCTTCAGATCTCTGTGAGTGTAACGGATCCCAAACCCACAGCAAATGTGCGGCCACCAATGCCATCTGTATTACAAGCACATGAGTCACTGTGAGTCACTGTTTATGAATCCGCTGTACCAACTGGAAGTCAGCAACTTGACTGCCATTCTTTGAGTACTACCACTACCATGTATGTTCAATAAGTTGGCGATAAACATTTTACTGTTGCTGTGGCTGGTGTGCTTGCAGCGTACTACCATTATCATATGTTCGAGACTCTGACCGAGTACCCCTTCACTGTGGTCTGCCTCAAGGGGGACATCACGTCCAGCACCCTCATCAACCACAGGTGGGAAACGCTGGGTTTCACATCTTACAACGTCACGTTCTGTTGCTAAGGCTTGTTCAGGACGGTCTCCAGCAGGTAGGCAGCAAACAAGAGACATTGTTTTATCATGGGAAGGCCCATCTGTGTCGAGCTAGGCGCTGTCATACAAGGCAGCAACACGTCCGAAGAACCGTTCTGCAACGTAGACGAGGAGATGGAGCTGACGCATGCCGCTTGCCCAGCGAGTAGCCTCTCTCTCTCTCTCTCTCTCTCTCTCTTTCTTTGCGTGCAATAATGCCTGGCCTTGCTTAATCACGCTAAACAGCATAGGCGTGTGTGTAATGATGCCTGCGCTTGCTTGAACTCAATCATGTGTGAAAGTAATACAGTTTGTTGTTCATCATAAATCAAACCGCAGGCCTGCTCGTTCAGCCGGATGCACCACCTCGGCCACCTATGATCTCACTAGCTTGTCCATTCCATGGTTGGCATCTGCCTCCGCTTCTCCATCGTCTTCCTCTCCACCTCCGCCGTCAAACTCAACCCGCCGCCCACCACCACCTCCCCCTTCTAGCTCAACCCGCCGCCCACCACCACCTCCCTCATCTACTTCATCCCGCCGCCCACCGCCTCCACCTACTTCATCCCGTTTACCACCTCCGCGTACTCAATCAAGCTCGCCACCGCCGCCTGCTGAAACACGCTCGCCACCGCCCACTGCAAGCCGCTCACCGCCACCGCCTACGGCAACCCGCTCTCCACCTCCGCCTACTGAAGCCCGCTCACCACCTCCTATTGCAAATCGCTCACCACCACCACGGCCCACTTCATCAACCCACTCTCCACCTCCGCCTACTGCAACCGGCTCTCTACCCCAGAACGTGAACCGCTCACCGCCCACAGCATCGGGTGGTTCTGGTGGTTCTGACGGTTCCGGTGGCTCCGGTGGCTCCGGTGGTTCCGGTGGTTCGGGCGGTTCCGGTGGTCCGGGCGGTTCGGGTGGAGGACGCCCTGGGCGAGGTAGAAGTTGTTTTAAGCGTTGAGGTATTTGGCAGAATACTTCTGCCGTTTCCACTGACAGCTGTGATGCTGTCGATTCAACGTTCAGGAGGACGTCACTTCTTGCGGTTGCAATGTGCAAACGACGCACGTGGGCTTCAAATATTGTAGAGCCAATGGCCGAAGCAAGCGACGCGCTTGAAAATAATGGAGCTGCCACCTGCAGCTTGTCCTCATGCAGCAGCATGCATGGCCCAGCGGTCACAGGACGAGCCCATGCATCCATGTAGGGCTTCCCATGCGGCTTGCTCCCACACATGACCCAGTGGTCACAGCACGAGCCCATGCGTCCATGCAGATGTCTGCATGACCACCTGCGCCTGTCAATTGAAAATTTGCGCTACTAGCGTGAGGAAAAAAACCCGCGTGCCAGCGTGTGTGCACTTGCCAGGATTATAAGTGGCTGCTAAGGATCAGAATGATGACTGCACGTCTTCAGGGCTGAAAAGCCTTCAGTACTGGCCGGGTGTTAGAGTGTTTGGACTCCTCATCCATGCAGGGGCGAAAGAAAGAGGCCAACATTTGTCAAAGCCGCGGACAATTTTTACAAAATGACAAGCTGAAGTTTAAAGCAAGCATGCAAATCAATGGCAGGAGCGGCATGCAAGAAGCCATGTCGTTGCAATTGTGAGAGTGCGTTTCAGCAAGATTGAATTCTAGCAGTTACACTTTTGAAAAACTAGTTTTTATTGAATAACATTGCGCACATTGAGTAGCTGTGCAAACAAAGCAAGCCTACGAGGCCGTATGAGCAGACTGCACCGTGACATTGCTTTGTTTTGATGAAAATGTGGCGGGGCCCAGAGATATAACAACTTTTTGTCCCCCCCAGTTCTCATGGCAGGAACTGAAGAGAACTACTGATATTTTCGACCACATCTGCTCGCGCACTGTGTCTTATGGCCTGAGAAGCAGAATGCAAGACCATATAGCCGTTCCGAGTCGCGCACCAAGACAAGCTTGGAAAAACACGGTCGTCATGGACTCAAAAACCACTCAGTGTGTTACACTGTGTCCTCTCACTGAGAACTCTTAGAACTTTGCTGAGAACTCTGAGAACTTTGCTGGGAAACCTTGAGAAGTTTCATGAGAACTATGAGAACTTTCATGAGAACTCTGAGAACTTTCATAGAACTTGAGAACTAACGCCCAAAAGTATGGTCTGACTAGCCTCCCTCGAAATAGCACCGTGTACCAAGTCGCGATCGCGATGGCTACGCCGCCTCGCCGCCCTCCTTATCGTTCACCCGGGCGATGCCAGGCCAGAGTGGGAGAATCACCTGCTCACGCAGCGGCAGGCAGGGGACGGCACTCTCGGCGGACTTGCGCCAGAACGGGCCCATGCCGTACCAGTCCACCAGGTTGCCACTGGGCAGCTGGGGAGGGCCATAGGCACATGCGCTGTTCGCCACGCACAGCCGCACATTGCGATAGAACAGATACAACGCGAACACGCGGGGATAGCCGTTCACATGGGTCACGGTGGGGCCGGCGCACTTGGTGTGACGCAGCCACCCGACGAAGCACTCACGCAGCACCAGATGGCGGATGTGGGTCGGGGTGTGGTTCTGCGCGTCTTTGTGCACGACGCCACGGGAATCCATGTACTCGCCGCTCTGATTACAACGCAGTAGCGCTTGCCAGACATGGGTAGGCTTGCCGTGATGCTCCTGCCACAATCCGTACATGTAGTTGCCGATCCTGCGAGTCCGCGGACGGTCAGCGATGTCGTTGTGCTCGCGGTCCAACTCCAGGTACATGATGTGCGTCGGTGTGGACGGGCCGGGTGCCGTCAGAGCGCTGCTCGTAAGCGTTCACCTTGTAGTCAACGCGACGACCCTCGATCCGGAACTCCGGCTGCTCGACCTCCACATGGTACCCGGTGCACTCAATCACGGGCTTCTCCAACAGGGTCTGCATCACCTTCTGATTGCGGATGGGCGTCTCCAGCTGCAACGCACCGTCTTCGCTGCACTTGTCACACAGGCGGTCGGCGCGCTTCTTCATGCTCGGATGGTATGCGGTGCACAGCAGGCAGTTGGCGT
>QAXH01003740.1:0-22534 GCA_004335635.1 Chloromonas sp. AAM2 | reverse complement strand
GTCACCGCTCACCACTCTAGGCCGGATTTGTGAGTGGCGAGGAGATATTTTGGAACGCCGGATGAGCATCCTGTCGAGACATGGCACCGAACTGTCATTTCCTTGCCATTGAGAGAAGCCTCAGTGTGCAGTTGTTGTTTGAGGTTGTGAGTTCAAAAAACAAGAAGTATGCCAGTTCTGGGATAACTCCTATCAATTGAAAGGACTGACATAGTCATAAAAGTGTTGTAGCTGCTCTTATAACCGTACTGTGGATTTGGTACCGCCAAGCTCTGATGTGCACTCATTCCTACCGTGCCTAGGTGGTGACCCCACACAAGATTTTCCGCACATGAATTCAATACGCGCCTGGTATAGCGCTGCAGCTTCAGATTACGCCGCCACATACCCTTAGTCCAGCAGCAGGCAGGGATACCACTCGGAAGGGCGACCATCACAAGGGCCTCACCAGCTCTTGCTAGCTGGTCCAAACTCAGGTCCAAAGCTGTGTCAACATGTTCTTATTGTCAAGCATCTTCAAGCTGCAATGGAGGAGCAACGGATATGGTAAGGTGAGCTGGTGAGCTCAAGGTGAGATGGTGGGACTCACCCCTTATTTTTGGCATTTTCAGATGCTAACAAAAAATTCAAGGTGGGACTTCCCTTACAAGGAGGGAGTGCACACCAGGAAGCACGTCCAACGCAGACAACAACTACTTGCGCAAATTGCAAAAATTTGTCGTAGTAAAGGGGAGTCTGCTGCTGCTGCTGCTGCTGCTGTTTGCGTGCCAGAACAGGTGGCCGGTTAGGAAGGCCCGCCATGCTCCACAAGCCCACGTGCATTATGTTTCGCGCTGCACTGACATCCCGCTGCCACACCGTGTCGTACAAAGGGCACCTCATGACCTTGTAACGCGTGCTGCTCCCTGCGAATTTCACCCCCTTCAGTTTGTGCGCCTTGCACTGCCTGATCTGTTGCAGGGTCCTTGGTGGTGGGAGCGTTGCTGCAGCCCTCCGGCGTTCTGGCTGTGGAGCCATGCCTGCTGCACGGAGCTGGTCTGCAATGCTTGCATGTATCAAAGAATTCAATTTCACCCAGTCTTGAGTCCGTGAGAATGGTGTGCACTCCCACCCACCTTGTAATCCCTTAAAACGATCAAGTTACCGCTCATCACCTGGTTAAGGTCAAAGTTGTTCAGGTACCCGAGGGCGATTGCGGCTGACATGTTGGTGAACTTCCTGTGTTGACCGGTTTTGCCGCCTGAACACAGTGACCTACCGCTGTGTCCAACGTGGATGCAGAGCCGTTGTTCTGAATACATGAAAGACATGATCCCACGTGACAATGGGCATCGTCACTCTGAACATGCTTTCCTTTTCTTGTGCTGACTGGCAATTTTGCTGGCAAGGTACATGTCGCACCCTACGACACAGTACAGTGTCGTGCTCTGGCAGCTGGCTTAGCGCATTCCCACCGCTGACATGCCTGGTCCAAGAGCGCAGTGAGCAGACGCAGCCATTCGGCTTCTTGCGCTAGAACCAATTGCATCACCCACTTCAACGGTTGCAGTGACAAGTTGAGAGCTAGTGCAGAGGAAAGGAGGTGAAGGGTATACGAGGCACGGTTGATCAGGGATGGTGATGAGCGTACCACATGTCACCACATTGGTCAACAACTGCAGCTGGTCGCAAACCAGGTCGCCAAACCTTCCTGTTTGTTGAATGGGAGCAAAGAACCTCATGGTGGGATTCTTTCTTGCTCTCACGGTGGGATTCCCCTCGACATGCGTGTAGCAAATGATACGAATTAACCCAACATCGAGTCGTTTGCGTGGACATGCTCGTGGTGTGCACACCCACCAAAACGGAGGGCCCCCTATTGGTGCGTACAGGCAGGGTAGCAAGGCCAAGGGTATGTTTAACACGGGTCGGGTTGCCAAGGGTGTGCCTAAGCCGGGTATGGCTGCCAAAGGGAATCGTAAGCCGGGCAAGGCAGCCAAAGGCGCCAAGAAAGGCAACAGTGCCGTGCTGGATAAGTGGTTGGCAGACAATGCACCCATCACCAAGCCGGCGCCAAGAGGGATTTGGGGCAGATGAGCTCAAGGGCTGAGTTAACAGAGTTGCCAGTGCACCCAACTGCTCAGCAAGTGAAAGAGCAGTGGTGCTTCATCGACAGAGGCTGATTGATGTTCTCTAGCTTGCTCCGACAGCTGGCAGCTCATCGGACAGTATGCTGGAAGTAAGCGGTGATCCGTAGGATGTTTTGCTCCGCAGGGCGACTCCAGACGTTTGGCAATCAAGCTCATCTTTCCTTTGTGCATATGCCGGTATGCCTCAGAAGTCGGTAATGTAAGTCGCCACCAAGTGTTCCAGCTGCTTCACTCTCTTGAGCAAACTCGTGTGTTGCGCACGGAGACGTCCTACAGCCTTATTACACTTATTGAGCTTTACTCTTGGACAGGCTCAGCTTGCCTAATGAGATAGACGAAACAGCACTCGTGTCCGCTTTGTGCTCGCGCCCGAGTATGCAATCGGCTCGCCAGGACGCTGCTTTTGCTTTGTAAAGGAGCTGACGGGAACACCGGTCGTCACGTGCACAGACCATGCGTTCGCAACGCCTCCGATCCTTCCGACAGACCATGCCGTCCAACATGCTGTCCAACATGATCTGCTTCGTCATCTTACACCCTGCATCGCATGCAGAATGATGCCATGGAAATTCATGCACTGCTCTAAATGCGTTGCCCATGCGGGGCGATTTGTTGGCCGCGACCGAGAAGAGCAAGGGTTACAACTTACAAGAGGGACAAGAGGGCTCGCTTATGATGACATCATGAAGAGACACACTAGCCGTCCCACACATGTCAAAGGGATTCTCACCAATGTCCGTGTTTGGTACGTCCTTCACTCGGCTTTCAGCGGTGCCATTTTCAATAGAGATACGGTGACTGCGATGGCTGCGGTGGCTAAAACAGGTCGCGACTGTCGGATGCGCAGGACATCCTGTAGCAGCGCGCGTTCACACACAGCCACTCGGCACAGTTCCTCCTGGCACAGAAGTTGCAGAACGCTGGACAGTCGTGTGTCCAGCATCCCAGCATGGTGGCTTGGGAGGGTTTGGCCATCACATTCAGACCAGCATGGACTAGATCCTTTTAGACACACACCCAAACGCCATGCATTGAACGCAGCATGCATCATGATGCCAGGCCATCCGCATGCCAATGCAAACGCTGGAACACTAGCGCTCATGCTCGTGCTCATGCTCGTGCTCATGCATGGCATGCAACCCGGAAGAGCCTTGCGGCCAATGTGAGAGCTGTGGGTCCTCTCGCCTCACCTTTCAGAAACTTGCAGCCTTGTCTGGGAGGCACTGCTTCAGCCTGGCATACCTCAAGCAGCCGCTGGCTCACGGCATTTGCGCACCACACTGCCACGCAGAATACTGGAAGACATGGGCGGACGAGCTTCTATTGGTAGCTGCAGGCATGGCGGGCCTGTGCAGGCTGGCCTGCATGGAGAGTGTGAGATCCGAGGTCAAGTGGGTGCTGTCGTGGTGACCTGTTCTGACTGGTGATCTGTAACGTTTAGACTTGCGCATGTCTGCCTCGCATGTTGCTGCTACTATAGTTGCACGTAGCCTTTGCCTACAGCAAACGGGCAGTACACTAGTAGTGCCAATGACGTCGCCTGTCCCAAGGATGTCACCTCTTTTGATCAGTGGGACTGTTGCCTGAAAGGCAGAAACCAGACTACTCAACAGAAGATGACACTCTGAGTCATCACTCACCAGCTCATTCAGCAGCTTACAAACCGGCAATTACCCCAGTCTGACAAAGCTGCACTGTCTTCAGGCACCCAGTGGGACGGTCCGTGTGACGCCTAGCACGCACCAGGAACAGTCCACGGCATACTACAAAATTATGGCTGCCCTGCTACTGGGCTTGGTCCTTGAGGTGAGGCTTGGAGACACATACTGTGCATGTGTGTGTGTGTGTGCATGTGTGCATGTGTGTGCATGCGTGTGCGTGTGCGTGTGCGTGTGCGCGTGCGTGTGCGCGTGCGCGTGCGCGTGCGCGTGCGTGTGCGTGTGCGCGCGTGTGCGCGCATGTGTGTGGTGTGTGTGCGCGCTCTAAACTGGGAGCGCTCTTTACCGCTATAAGATGGAGCAATCAAAACTCAGAAGCGCATAGCAAACAAACAGGGTTTTCAATCCCTTTGTAGCAAGCTCTTGCGTAAAGCCATCACCATGATGAGACCAGGCCTGGGCCTGGGCCCTGCATCCCCAGCATCTAAACCCTGCTTCTAACACTGGAACCTCAACGTCACACCATACCAGGCCTGCGCCCTGCATCTCCGGCATCTAAACCCTGCTTCTAGCACTGGAATCTCAACATCACATGCACAGGTTTGGTGGCGGTTCCACACAGGGCTCAACACGGGGCTTTCGGGAGTTCAGGGGTTCCGGAACTTGTTTGCGCTTCCGCGTCTGCTCGAGCCATTCAAGGTGGACCAGCTACGCCCCAAGCCATCTGTAGCTTTGTCGAATGCGGCGTGGGGAGATTCAGGCCGTTCTTTCTGAGCGACGCGATGGTGGTTGGCACTGCCAACGAAACTTTGAACCCGCTCCGAAACCCACAGCTCGGAAAGTTCAGCCCCTCCTGCTGCTGGACAAGGCCGTTCTGATTATGCCTTGGCGGCAGTGGCATGCTCAATAGCTCGTTGCGAGAGCGAAAGCCTCACTAGCCTCCAACAAATTTTGTGTTTTCGAACCCCACAAACCCGCCGCGTGCAATACTGCCTGGAAACCCGTCTATCACATGTGCTGCGTTACCTCAAATACAGCCTTGTGCATGTGAATGAGAATTCGAGCTCGGCCCTTTCATTACATTCAGTCCAGACAGGGAGAAGTGACAGACAATGAGAAGCTGTTTTGAGTCCGAATGTGAGTCCGCATGAGGAGTGTGAGGATTGTGACGTCAGATAGGCCTTGGGTCCTGCCCAATCCTAAGTCAGTCAGTCAGTCAGTCAGTCAGTCAGTCAGTCAGTCAGTCCGTCACTCAGCCACTCAACAAGGGAAGACTGCTGCCAACAAGTATAACGCCTTGCTACAATGCTGCTGTGTTCATCAGCTCGTCCCACATACTGGAAGTAAGTTAGGCACTGAAAGCGTTGGCCCTTGGCGTAGGCAGTGGTTCCATGCAGGGAAGTGTCCACCAATTGTCAGTGGTCCCATGCAGGATCGTGTCTTGCTGTGCCTGGGTGAGGGAAGCTGGCTGTCATCTGTAGTGCCCAATTCACAAAGTTGGGTAGACTGGGGCAGGCCCTGCGTTGAATTTGCCAATGGTGAATCAGCTGGATCAAAGTGACGGCACAGTTTGCAGGACTGCATGCGACCGGTTCCTAGCAGCGTTTCGTTGGGAGGCCATTCGCGGTCGACAAGCTGCAATAGTTGATTGGAGAACTACTTTAAGCCGCTGACGCCAACCATTGCTCATCGTCTGATTATCGCAACGGCAGAGGTGCACTCATCGGCCATCAGGCTCAACGGCAGCGCTTCGTTGGATGGCCAGTCGCGATCGACGATCTGCAACATGGGTTGGAGAACCTCACGAGGTTGGCGCCTGCCATTGTTCACCATCTGATTGCAGAGGTCCACTCATGTACCATCAGGCGTGACAAAAAACTTCTTGAGCAAGGCTCTATTTAAGTCTTCACCTGTGACTCGTATTGAAGAAGACCAGCCGTTCATGTTCGCACATGACTTGTCCACGATGCGAGCAGTGTCAATATTCACTTGTCCAGCACACATTGCAAGATGCCGAGCATCTGCACTCCCGCCGTTTCCGAGTGAATGGCAGTCCGACTACATATGCTCCCAGCGTGCCAGCGCCACTCAGCTTCACGCACATCAACAACAGACATTCAGCACTGCGCTGTGCGCTAAGCAGGCGGTAGCCTCTGTCTACACAGAAAACTACCACAATGTCAGCCGCAAACCCGCTAGATTACCTCAACAACTTTCCTCCTTATCCGTCGGAAGAGCTCGCCTCATGGACAGGGGCCAACTTCATCGTCCAACGCGACAACTGTAGGTCAGCCCATGTGGCACAGGAACAGGAATGGTCGCGGTGCATTCTTAGATGCTGCAGGAGATGCGCCCGCCCGCCCAACTCAGTTTCCCTGCGTGCAGTGGCCATCGTGCGTGCCTTGCACTCATCTTACTAAGTTGTGCACGCGCTTCTTGTCTGGCAGGGGTGAACGTCGAATGGCTAGTCGTCATGGGAGCTCTTTTCGCCTTTGCAATGTGAGTGCATCTTGACAGGCTGTTCCAGAGTAACATCTTTCGCGCACCTTTGAAGGCAACGCACGGAAATGTCCATGATGTGTTCTGGCGACATGGCAACCATGTCGTTTTTCCTCCTTCGGAAGTTCTCAATGGCTTTTGTCGGCGGAATGCAGGGCCTGGGCTATTGGTGCTAACGACGTGGCTAACTCCTTCGCCACCTCTGTCGGATCCAAGACGCTCACCTTGTGGCAGGCTTGTATCGTGAGTGGCCATCTGCCGTGATATGGCTGTCAACGTCGTTCTTGTCCTTGCTATGGAGTCGTAACCCTAGCCTTACCCTCGCTTTGCTATCGTCGCAGATCGCCGGCATCTTCGAATTCGTTGGTTGCATGGTGCTTGGTGAGTCTATGGGCCTGAACCACGCCCATGTCACATAGATGAGTCTCTTGGAAGCTCAGAAGCTGACGCGAATTGCCCGCCTGACTTGCATTCAGGTGGAGCTGTGACCAGTACCATCAAGGGTGGTATCACCAAGCCAGAGTTCTTTGCACACAATCCTGAAGTATTCGCCTTTGGTAAGTCACCTGTCGTTTTTGAGCGCGTGATGACAATGCACTGAACACATCATTGGTGTGTGAACACACCTCTGTGATGGTGTGCCACCATATCAAGCATGCATGATCATTGAACGCAAACTTGTGCGCAGGCATGCTTTGCGCTGTCGGTACGGCTGCCACCATCGTGACAGTTGCAACGTACCTCTGCGCTGCTGTCTCCACCACCCACTCTATCAGTGAGTGGAAACTCTGCCTTTGAACTCATCATCAGTGTGCTGCTTGAAGACTGCACCATCATTAACTGCTCAATGAATTCAGAAGCTAGGTACTGAAGTTCTGTTCGGAAGTTTAATCAGTTCTCAGCAGACTGCCCCATACTGATCAGTCGTTAATCACTTGCCTGAACTGTGTGCGTGTTTGTGTGTACAGTTGGCGCCATTCTGGGCTGGGGTCTTGTGTACGGTGGCAATGATGCTATCATCTGGTCCGAGGCACAGGATGAGTTCCCATTCAGGAAGGGTAAGTTTATTATATGCAAATGCTGATTGTTGTATGATTTGTTAAATGCAAATGCTGATTGTTGTATGGGCATGAGCAAGCCTGCAATGCTCGCTGGACATCTGGCATCAGCACAAATTGTTCCCGAAACAAACTGTTCCCGTTTAGGGACCCTAGAAGTTGGCAGCTGCTACACGAGTACTGGCACACTGTGCCTGCACGCCTGGATAACTGTTGAGAATATGCTAGATGGCAGACTGGGCTTGCTTGCAACCGTGTGCGCAGGTGTTGTCATGGTGTTCATCTCCTGGTTTGTGTCCCCCATGCTGTGTGGTGTCATCTGCACCATCCTTTTCCTTGGAAACCGCCACATCATTCTTCGCCGCAAGAACTCGACCGAGTGGGCCTTCTGGAGCTTGCCAGTCCTGGGAGGCATTACCGTGAGTGGACTGGTAGAGATGGTGGCAGTGTGTGCTGGTAGTGAGGGTTGTTAGTGTGTCAATCAGCAGAAGTGAATGTACACGACGTGTCGGGCATAACAGTCTGAAGGGAATGTACATGGTATGTCAGGCATAACAATTTGTCACTGTGATCCAAGTTCATGCTGAAAAGATGAAAGGTGACAATTGTAAGACCAATGTTGCAATACAATGCTGTTCCTGTGCTGCTGCAGATCTGGATTAACATCTTCTTCGTGCTTAACAAGGTGAGCTGTGCTGGGCTGTGCCACTAAGTGTGCACGTGCAGCAAGCTTCCTGTCCCCGTTCCCATGATCTGCAAGTAGGTTCTGATCGGTGCATATTCTAGGATCCTGGCCTACCTTTTCCACTTTAATTGCATTTCCTTACCTGTTGGAGAGTCTCGTCACCTCGTGCAGGGTGCTGGCAAGGAGCTGAACTGGGACGAGGAGGGAAAGAAGGCTTCCTGGGTCTCAGCCATTGTCGCCGCGGGCTGTGCTGTTGCTCTGATTCCCGTTATCTTCTGGCTCAGGAGGCGGTTGGCTGCCAAGCTGGCTAAGGGGTGAGTGATACACACAATACTCCCAAGGAACATGGAAAACGTGATCAGAATGTGCCAGATTTGTGCTGGGCTGTGTAGCCAAGTATGGGTAACACAATCGAAGTGGGTGCCGGTGTGGATCCGGGAAGCCAAGTGGCGAGTCAGGGTGTGAGGCACTGCGCGTCTGAGCGTCGTGCCCACCTGCAAACTCTGGCAACCCACGCTTTGCCCGCTGCCTGTATGTGCGCAGCGAGGAGGAGGCAGCTAAGGACGCAGAGAGCCCCAACGGTGCTGACAAGTCCAAGGTCGACGGTATGGAAGAGTCTGTGGCTTCCGAGCCCAGGACAGGAGCCAAGGGCCTGTACGACAAGATGAAGAAGCAGATTGTGTACGGCTTGACCGTTGATGTGCATGAGGTGAGCTAGCGTTTGCACTTGCCCGTACATAGTCTTGAGCACCCATACCTGCTTTGGCACTGACCCGCGTCCCACAGTTTGATGAGGCTGGTACGCGTAACCAACTTAACACAAACGAGTGGCTGCCTTGACCTTTGACTCAACATGGCCATCGTGTATTACAAGTCTCTCCACCTATTATGGAATTGTCTGTATGCAGGACGTGAACAAGCTTGACCACGTTGCAGAGATGCACGCCAACGCTGAGGTGTTCAACCCTGAGACCGAGGAGGTTTACAAGTACTTGCAGGTGTTCTCTGCCATCTGTGTGTCATTCGCCCATGGTGCCAACGATGTCGCCAACGCCATCGGGCCCTTCGCAGCCATCTGGTGAGTGCCTGTGTCTCTTCTTCCATTCTGATCCCAGACGTAGCCTTTAATGAGGCAGTCAGTCAGTCTGCTGTTCTGACAGACTGGTCATGTTGAGCTCTTGAACCCTGAACAGTTCCGCCCACCAGTTGTGTGTGCCATGGAGTAGCATTGTAACCCTCTTGCCACTCTTTGCTTGGCCAGGGCTACTTTTACACTAACCCTCTGTGGATGCTGCTGATTTTTCAGGGCGGTTTACACAACTCACCAGGCTCAGTCAAAGGGTGAGACCCCTAAGTGGGTGCTTGCTTTCGGCGGTGCTGGCATCGTGCTAGGCCTGGGCACATACGGGTAAGTTAGTATGCGACTTGGCACTGCCAATTTACTATGCACACCTGTTGGAATCCTGCTGTTTTAAGTCTTGACTCTTCTTTTGCTGCTTCTTTTGCCGTTGTGACACTGCTGTTTTTGCCGGTGTGTCACGTGACACAGGTACAACATCATCAAGGTGCTCGGTACTCAGATGGCCAAGCTCACTCCCACACGTGGCTTCTGTGCCGAGCTTGCCACATCTTTGACCATTGCCCTGGCTACAATCTACGGCCTGCCAGTGTCCACCACCCAAGTCATTGTGAGTGGTGCTTATTCTTCACAGTGCCGAGAAGATAAGCCCGTCACTGCCACCATCGCTGCCCCCATCACAGCCCATATCACAGTCTACAGGCACACACACTCCAGACCACCACACCCAAAAACTCCAATCTTTGTTGCAATGTGCAGGTTGGTGGTGAGGTCGCCATTGGTCTGTGCGAGAGCATCACTGGCAGAGGCCTGAACTGGAGGCTGCTCTCCAAGACCATCTTCGGCTGGGTGATTGCCTTTGTCTGCGCTGGCCTCATCAGTGGCGCTTTCTTTGCTTTCTGTGAGTGAAGATCTCAAATCAGAGCTGAACGTAAAAGTTATAGTGTTCGTTACTGAAGAGGGCTTGAACATCCCAGGGCGGAAATCTATGCCCCTGTCATGGTTGCGCCCTGTCACATCATGGTACTTGCTGTGCCTACCTTCCCCTCATTATGCCTCGTCGGGGATGAAACATTGGTTACACTACCTGCTAGTTGTGCCTAGTTGCCTGACTGCCGCTCTCATATGCGCCCCGCAGGCTCGTATGCACCTGGTCTGCAAGAGCTGGACTACGTGAACAACTGGCAGAGCGCCATGACCAACGTGATGAGGACTGAGCTGACCGTCCTCAACAACACTGCAGCCTTCCCCGCCGCTAGCTTCCCAACCCTCAGCGCTAACATCTCTGGCCTGGCCAAGAACCTGACTGCCATGAACAACTTCAAGAAGTACGGTGAGTGACCATCTGACCTAGGCACGCAAGGTGCTTTGACGAAGAGTTGACTTGACCATAAAGGTCCTTGGCCAGCTTGCCAAGCACCAACATGCAACCCAAATCCTAACCCTAACCCTGTATAGCCTGCCACATGAGTTCAGAGTTCAGCAGGCCTTCATTGCTGAATGCTGACATTGTGGTGCACAGCAGCTGTCAAGCAGCAAGTGTCGCAGGCCATGATCATACTGATTTGCGTTTGTTCTTGTGCTCGCAGGCAAGACCAATATGTACGACTTCATGTCAACCTTCAAAAACGTGACATGGCTGTATGTGAATGCCACAGCTCCACAGCTGCAGTAAATCTGTGGATTCTGTTATGCCATGATCCTCGCAGTGACAGAGCTGTCCGATGCAGTTGGGCTTGCTCTGACGCAGAATTGTTTATCTGACCTGTGGTGGGAAGACTTGCTTGTAGTTGTGCAGATCTTGTTTTTGCAAGCGGCTCTGCGTATGCATCTTGCTGTGCTTGAGCAATGCTGGTCGCATTGTTTTGATATTTCGTGTGCTTCGGATATGGTTGAAGAGTTGTTTGGATAAAGATGAGTGTGATGGTTATCTGCCCTACCTTCACACTTGTGTGTCCAGAGATCTGGACAAGTAGGCTTGCACCATTCAGTTCCGTCCTGCTAGAATGGTGTTCCACCTGCACACAGGTGATTCAATTGTGCATGGGGCACATTGAATCCACAACAGTGTGAGACGTATGATAAAAAGTTGGACATGAGCGTGGACGTAAGTGGAAGCAGGAAATAAGAGGAGTGTAGTTCCTCGTGTATATGAATATATTGTGCAGCTAGGCGCATATGACATGAGTTGATAGGTTTGCAACCAGGCTGCGTGCAGTTGTTGAGTGGTGTCAACGTTCAAATGTAATGATTATGACTGAGTACTCGGCTCGTTTGCCCCTGTGGTTGTCGCGCCATTCGCGTTCGAGATGCGAGGACAGCGCACTCCTTTGAGGATGGAAAAGGATAAAAATGGATTCGCATATTCCCAAAAACCGATTGCGGAGATGAAAGGGATACTTCTGCGACCTGCAACATCCTGCTTTACAGTTGACACAGGTCATTGTCGTGACAGCGTGAGGTGATCAAAGCAGGCCAAGTGAAACCAGGAACAGTAGCAAAATGTCGGCCGCAAACCCCCTCGGATTCCTGAACAATTTTGCCCCTTACCCAGGGGACGAGCTCGCCTCATGGACGGGCGTCAACTTCATTGTCTCAAGGGGTTTATGTGGGTGTGCTCTCTGAGTGCCTTGAATGCGTACGCCGTAAAGCCCTAGCCCAAGATTCTGAGTGTCAACCATCCACTTTCCCAGCCCCACTCTCTCGTTATCAGCTTGGTTATAATTGCATCTTGACGTGGTGCATGCCTGTCTTGACGTGCAGGGACGAACTACGAATGGCTGGTCGTCATGGGTGCATTTTTCGCCTTCGCAATGTAAGACTTGCAGGCCAGCGCTTATCAGTGAAAACAACAGCTTCTGCAACCTTATTGCCGTTGCGTCCGAGGTTAATCGTTTTTCGTTATCGAGGTTTTTGTGTCGGCACAGGCGCACTTGTTGTTAGTTTCCGGCTTCAGCCATCATCATTTCGTTCTGGCAGTGAAGCCTTTGGCCACACCGCACATTGCAGGGCCTGGGCCATTGGTGCCAACGATGTGGCCAACGCTTTCGCTACCTCTGTCGGGTCCAAGACGCTCACCTTGTGGCAGGCCTGCATCGTGAGTGGCCCTCTGCACACGCAGCAGTGCGCTTACCCCTCTAACATGTCTAACTTGACTTGCATGTCATGGTTGCAGATTGCCGGCATTTTCGAGTTCCTCGGTTGCATGGTGCTTGGTAAGTGCGTGACCACTAACCATTTACATGCAATGTATCGGCTGACCCATGCATACAGTTCTCCAAATCTCAATGAATGATCGTCGTCTGTCTGTGCCCACAGGTGCCGAGGTGACCAAGACAATTGCCGGAGGCATCACGTCGCCCTCCTACTTCCAGCACAATCCTGAAGTGTTTGCCTTTGGTGGGTGGCACAAGTGAGACGCATGCTTTAATCAACACAGCCTCCGAGCTCTGCATTTGCAGAAAACTGCATGAGCAAGAGAAGAGGATGGGGTCAGGATTGCCCAGCAAAGTCCGGTGAAGAATGAACGACTGACACCGTCCAACAACCACCCCGTTCTTGGCCTACCATCCCCGTTTAAAAGCCTACCAACTTGATTGTCAACTTCTGCATATGCAGGCATGCTTTGCGCTGTCGGTTCGGCGGCCGTCATTGTGACAGTTGCAACGTACCTCTGCGCTGCTGTCTCCACCACTCACTCTATTAGTGAGTGACAACCTACATAGTGGCAATTTCAACAGAGGTTTGTTTCTCTGCGCCCAGCACCTATGCCCTTCTTGGACTGCAGAACTGTTTGAGTTGCATCCATGCCCCGGCAGTTACCAATCCGGTACAATGGATGCGTCTCATGTGTTTCGCAATTTTCTCCATGTTGTGACGAAGCCCCATGCGGCATTCCCATCACCATACAGGCCTCACTCCCATGTCGCTTGACCATCTGTTGGTTTGTGTCCCTTGATATTTGCAGTTGGCGCAGTTCTGGGCTTTGGTCTTGTGTACGGTGGTAGCGATGCTATCAACTGGTCCACAGCTCAGGATGACTTCCCATTCAGGAACGGTGAGTCCAGTCCCAATTGAGTCAAGGGTTGTGTCAAAAATCAAAGCTTCAGCAAGCCTCAACTGAAGCATAGCCAGCCATTGCAAACTGCTGGCTCATCTTGTGTCGTGTTCGTGGGACCTACCCTGGCAGCTGCTTGCTCTTCTGTTGTTTTGCCTACCCAGCTGCGTCGCACAAGTTGTGTGCTTTCTGTGTGTGCGCAGGTGTTGTGATGGTGTTCATCTCCTGGTTTGTGTCCCCCATGCTGTGTGGTGTCATCGCCTCCATTCTTTTCCTTGGAAACCGCCACATCATTCTGCGCCGCAAGAACTCAACCGAGTGGGCCTTCTGGAGCTTGCCAGTCCTGGGTGGCCTCACTGTGAGTGGAATGACTATGAGGGTTGGCTGTGGCAGAGTGGTGCTGGAACTGCTGATCATGGCCAAGGTTAGCAAGGTTGGCTGCTGAGGTCAGCTGCATCAAGATACAACAGACTTACTTCCTGGGGAGGAACAATTGATGTGATGGTGTGCCCATGTTAACATGCAATGCCGTTCCTGTGCTGCTGCAGATCTGGATTAACATCTTCTTCGTGCTTAACAAGGTGAGCTGTGCTGGGCTCTATTGCTGTGCTGGGCTCACTTGTGTTGCCTGCACAAGGCAGATGTGCAGCAAACCTTGCTTGTCAAGGGCCTTGTAGTCTGGCTCGTTGATCACTTGTGTGGATTTAAATGGTTTGTGCCTACGTCTGCCCTGTCATGTTTGCCCACTAATATATCATCTGAGTTTTCTGTAAACCCATGCAGGGTGCTGGCAAGGAGCTGAACTGGGACAAGGAGGGCAAGAAGGCTGCCTGGGTTTCGGCCATCGTTGCTGCCAGCTGTGCTGTCGTCCTGATCCCCGTTGTGCTCTGGCTCAAGAAGCGCTTGGCAAACAAGCTGGCAAGAGCGTGAGTGAACGGCAGTACCACCAGCGTGGTTGCATATGCAGTTTTATCTCGTAATGGACTATTACAGCGTTTGCAAGTTTTTGCCTTTGAGAAGCGTTACTGATCAACTGCGTGGATCGGCTGGTGACTGGTTTGGCTGGCGTGGATCGGCTGCTGACTGGTTTGGCTGCAGTGAGGAGGAGGCAACTAAGGACGCTGAGAGCCCCAATGGTGACAAGTCCAAGGTTGATGTGCTCGTTGAGTCTGAGACCTCCGAGCCCAGGACAGGAGTCAAGGGCTTCATGGACAGGGTCAAGAAGCAGGCCATCCGTGGCCTCACTGTTGATGTGCATGAGGTGAGCTTGGTCCGCCAAGATGCACCAGATAAACAATTTGACGAGGATCCCAACTGCACAGAGGGAGTCTGGGGGCTGATACATCCGTCTGGGGGCCTGATACTGTCTGGGGGGCTGATACATCCGCGCCGTAGGCCCCTGAGATGCGCTTCGAATAACTGACAAGCTGATTGTGCATGTTGCTGCAGGACGTGCACAAGCTTGACAACGTTGCCGAGATGCACGCCAACGCGGAGGTGTTTAACCCTGAGACCGAGGAGGTCTACAAGTACCTGCAGGTGTTCTCTGCCATCTGTGTGTCATTCGCCCATGGTGCCAACGACGTTGCCAACGCCATCGGCCCCTTCGTAGGCATCTGGTAGGTGTTTGTGCTTCAGGTGTAACGCTAGCACTCGGAGCCTGATTGGCTGTGCTGATGCACACATGATGCTTTGAAAACCTACATGAAACCACGGGGTCAATCTTCCAAGTCACAATCCTCTGTGCCTGGGTCTGCAGGTATGCTTACAACAACTTCAACGTTACCTCATCTGGTGAGACCCCTAAGTGGGTGCTTGCTTTTGGAGGCGTCGGCATTGTGGTCGGCCTGGGCACGTATGGGTGAGTTTGGGGGTCATGTTCGATGGCACTTTTCTCCTGGCAGCTGTTATGCATCAGCATATGCTGAGAGGTGGACACCTGATCAGCATTACTCTGACGGTGCTGACATGGTTGACCGAGATGCCGCTTCTTCTGCCATTGTGTTGCCAGGTACAACATCATCAAGGTGCTTGGTACCCAGATGGCCAAGATGACCCCAACCCGTGGTTTCTCTGCTGAGCTGGCCACAGCTTTGACCATTGCCCTGGCTACCATCTACGGTCTGCCAGTGTCAACCACCCAAGTCATTGTGAGTGGCTGCCTGATGCATCTGTCGCCATGTGGTGTGTCCCGGCAGCTCTGCCATACGATCGTCGGCAAACACAGAGGCTTCCGGCATGCAGACCTGATTTTGGCATTGTTGTTGGTGTCGCACAGGTTGGTGGTGAGGTCGCCATTGGTCTGTGCGAGAGCATCACTGGCAGTGGCCTGAACTGGAAGCTGCTTGCTAGGACCGTCTTCGGCTGGGTGATCGCCTTCAGCACTGCTGGTGTGCTCTGCGCTGCCTTCTTCGCCTTCTGTGAGTGGACTAGCTGGCGAGTGGTGCTTGTATGCTGTTGGACGTTTTTAGGATGATGTGGTGTACAGACTACCTTAGCTCCTGTGTTTGCCTTCCATCTGATTGCTAGTGTCTTACCGATTGTTGCCCTCCATATCTTGTGTCTTGTGTCTGTTTGCCGAGTGTTATCTGGACTGTCACTCAGTTTTAAGCTTCCCTGTTCGGCCAGCTGACCTTGTCCATGTTGACATGTCCATGTCCCTGCAGGCGTGTACGCTCCTTCCCTGACTGACCTGGACTACGTGAACAACTGGCAGAGCGCCATGACCAACGTGATGAGGACCGAGCTGACCGTCCTTAACAACACTGCAGCCTTCCCCGCCGCTAGCTTCCCAACTCTCAGCGCTAACATCTCTGGCCTGGCCAAGAACCTGACATCTATGAATGACTTCAAGAAGTACGGTGAGTGACCCAACCAGGCCAGGCGGGCGATCCTGCCCTGGAACAAACGCGACCAGTCTGTGTTTGAATCATGGTTTGGTTGGGTATGCCAGTCAGGTTTCGAATGATCGTGTGGCCATGCTGGACATGGTAAGGTCGTGCACAGCAACTGATGTGACGTATCACTGGCCATGATCTCACTGGTTTGGTGTTCGCTTGTGCTCGCAGGCAAGACCAACATGTATGACATGATGTCAACCTTCAAGAACGTCACCTGGCTGTACGTCAACGCCACTGCTCCACGGCTGCAGTAATTGTTGGTCCGCCTCAGTCCTGAAACCATGGCGCTATATCATAGTCACCTTGCATAACTGGGCGAATGGCCCATGTCATTTACAGCCTGCCACCTGTGACCATGTCATGAAATCAACGTTATTCTAAACAGTTATGTGGTTAAACTCGTAACATCAACTAGAACACTGGATGTTTGAGCGATCACGCCTCTGTATCCTTCAAGTAACAGTTTGCGTCACGGGTGTGAACATGTTCCTGAATTGGTTGAGCAATGCAACTACAGACAAATAAGCCCCTTTTTGTGTCTTGGCTTGAATGCGTTTGTAGCCCACTGGCCAGGGAGCTCGTGTTTACCATCAGCGATTAATGTTGTGAGACGCAGGCTGTTTTCCGGCGTACTGTAACACTTGGATTTTAAGTTGTCAGTCTGACGTCGAGTCATGCTAGGAATAGGCGTGTCCTATCACTAGATTTGACCTTGTTACAGTTCTTTTAAGTCAGATTGAGCGTTCTGCCTTGCTGGAAAAAGGCAGTGAAGCATGTTCTTTGCATGAAGGGAGATGTTGGGCCACTATCTGGTGCACCAGGATGTAACCACTTCCGAGTAAAGAAGGAATCCCAGGCGGCTGTTAACTGTTGAGGTCTTGCTGCCAGCTCAACTGTGGAGGTCTTGCTGCCAGCTCAAGCTAGAACGCGGCAAGCGCTTGCCTCATAACCGAACCTGTGTGTGTTCGTATGTCCATCCCGTTGAGCTGGAGCTGAGCTTCCCAGTCCAACACCTGGCCAGGGTATTTGCTATTTTTTTGCGGCTGGCGCTGGCCTGGCCGGCCGGCCAGCCAAATCTGGCGCGCGGTAACCGAATTCCAACCGACACAGGCAAAAAGCTTACATGGGCGTCTATTTGTCCATATTGCGGCGGGCCCTAGCGTTCACAAACGCCTCAAATGCAGCTACAAATGTGTAGTTGCTGTGAGGGCTGTGCGCAATCACCATGCACGTGTTGAGATGCTCTTGCAAGACGGTTGCGCAGCTTGTTCTTGATGTAGTTCATCCTGCTGAAGCTCCGCTCATTGCTGACACTCGTGCATGGGATGGTGATGTACAGCTGCGCCAGCTTGATGTACTCCGAGTAGTCCTCTTGCCATGCGTAGGCAGTCATTGCCTCACACAGCTCCTAAACACAGCAAGGCACAGACCTAAACACAGCAAGTGCAAGTAGACATCTAACTATCTACACCGACATAATATTTACATCAACTATTTCTATTTACATCACCATACTAGTTACATAAACATACTAACTGCTGGTGTAAAGCGCAATTCTAGTACCTGCATGGATGGAGTGGTGCCGTCAGTCCGCTTGCATCTTGACCGCATGGTCACAGAAAAGCTTGCGGACTGCTTGTTGAGCAGGCTCCCGTTCAGCAGAGGTGGTACGGCAGCTGCAGTCTGCTTGGGCTGCTTCGGGACTGTCAGGTATGGCAATGATTTCAGGCGCATTACCCATAGGGTCAGACATGGTGCAACATGGGCACAGCTAGGCTACAGCGCTGGCGTTGAACGGCACAGAACAAGTCCTTCTAAAAAACTTCAGTAGTGTGCGGCTTCCTGGTGGGCGCCACGGAAACTCCGCTTACAATCACATGTCACATGGCTCCGTGGCTGGCCGCACATGTGACTGGTCGCACATGCAAAGGCAGCTGCCCAGAAGCCGACACTTTGGCAGGCATACTGGCACTGTTGACACACACTGGCACGCCAGGACATTGTCCTGGCGTCCAACTGGCGGCAACGGCCGGCCAAACTGGCTCCAAACTGGCGCTGAAGGCTCCCAACTGGTGCTGGCGCGAGTTGGTGGCGCGTTGTTTTCCGGCGCTGGCGTTTGGTGGCGCGTTGGCTCTGGCTCTGGCTCTGACAAGGACAACCGCAATCATATCACTATCACCTGAAGTCGATTATGCCATCAGTGATGCTACAAGGCAAAGCTAACCTGTTAAGCAGCCGTGCTTAGTTGCAGGTACAGAATGTGTTCGACAATTGGACTTCTCCTGCCTGGAGGGTGATGGGTTCAGCGTTGTGGCTGCTTCGGAATGTTGGAGAGTGTTAGGCATCCAGGATTAGGGCTGTTAGGGGATGGTTAGGACGGGGTCTCACCAAAGAATTCAACTGGCCTAACCAAGCCGGCTAACTGCAACGGCCTAACCAGCTAACCGTGCTGACCAGTAAATTTACAAAACATGCCGATTCTTCTTGTTCTAGCGTGGCATACAATCTGCTTGATGCCTACTAGTAGCATTTTTTAATAAGTAGCATGGTATACATGTGTAAACGACACTGTTTGAAAATGGTCAAGTTGAGACACTACACGCCCAACTACACCGAGTCAGTGGTGCCCAGTCGGCCACTGAATAGTAGTGGTCAGTCATGCGGAAACGGGAAAAGTGGTGGTCAGGCATTCGAGAACGCGGAAGTGAGTCAACAGTGGTCACATCATGACGGGCAAGTATTTACAGCATGACACGATGTCTCCTTGCAGCCCGAATGTAAGAGAGTTGCCAGCACACGACGGGAAAGGCTATTGCCTCTTCAAGTTAGCCCGCCCAGTCATTGTCTGAGCCTCTTCTTACCATGTTGCGACCTGCCAACGAAGCAAAATGCCTGACAGCAGCTGGTCATCAATGCACTGCACTGCGTTCCAAGCTCTTAAAAAGCTTTGGTTCGCTTAAAAAGCTTAGCTTTGATCAAAGAAGTCACACATGTTCGATGCTCGTTCGTAAGAGCCCACAGAGAGCCCGAAGGTTGTGAAGGAGGCTGAGTGACGGCGACTTTCAATCGGGGAAGCATATTCCTCGGGCCGTAATCGTCCCGGGGGGGTGATGAATATTAAAACTACAGGACTTCAGACTTGCCGCACATCAAGCCGTCGTTGGACCAAGCTTCCTCCATTCAGCAAGGAACCAAGTTGTTAGCACGAGCTGTTTAGATTTTGATCAAGCTGCCGGACACGGCCAGCCTTGTTCTGCAGAACAGGTGATGGTCGTTTGCCATCGTTGCAACAAGGGCTACGTACGTGTTGTGTGTTGCACGGTTGACTTGAGCACTCCCACACAGATTGATTGCCAGTCCGCTACCCTATGCAGCTCACGGGCAGTGCGAGTGAGCAGCCTGCAAACAGCCTGCCATGTTTAGGCTAGTGCTGCACCCAACCACCTAACAGTTTGAACACATTAGTTCCGTCTTAGGTCTCAAGCTTCATAGTACTGAAGCTGACAACAGCTCTCCTGCCTGAAGATGCAGAGGCTCAGGTATGTCCCGTCCAGTATTGTTTCAAATCTTGAGCACGTCGGTACAGTTTATCTGTGTGCCTGAAGTTCAGGGCTTGAACCACCCTACCTGGCGACTA
Organism: Chloromonas sp. AAM2; assembly: GCA_004335635.1. Lineage (NCBI taxonomy): Eukaryota > Viridiplantae > Chlorophyta > Chlorophyceae > Chlamydomonadales > Chlamydomonadaceae > Chloromonas > Chloromonas sp. AAM2. The sequence goes on along the minus strand of QAXH01003740.1, from coordinate 2,833 downwards.
CGCCCCACTGCTCCTTGCAGCATCAGTTTGTGACACAAGCCTAAAGTCTGTCCAACGCACAGTTAGGTAAGAGTTGCGATCAGCAATATTTTCAAGAATCTGATGTTTCAGGGGCTTACAGTCGGAGGGCTGCCTTACATGAAGGGACAGCTAGACCATTAAGTTGTCCACAAGGATGCTACGTTTGTATCCTCTTTGCCTCACCAGTCCGTCCTTGCTTCCATTACAAAGTCAGGACAGTATCCAACCTCGTCTCTTGCATGGCTTGCTAGCGTTCGAGCTCGGTGCTTGTGGGGCCCCCTGATGTAATCAATCTAAATGTACCAGGTGGAGGGAGTTGTCCCATACCATGACGTTGCTAGACATCGTGTTGGAGGTTGATTGGCTCAGTGAGTGCAGCCACAGCAGACATGGCTAACATATGGCTAACCATTGGCCTGGTGCATTGCGGGCTCGGCCCTCGTGTTAGGATTCGTGTTTAGTCAAGCAGCACTGCAGGCTAACCGTGGCTGGTGGTAACAGTGTGCTACTGTCAAGCAGGCTACCATGGCTGTTGAATGATATGAGGCAGGATGAATTTCGCGGCCCAAGCTGCTTTAAATGGCATGAATATGGACACGGCATGCTTGAAGAGGCTTTGGCTACCACGACACGAGAGGCCTCTGCCAACGAAGCAAGACCTGACAACTGCTCATCAATACTCCACTGCGTTTCAAGCCCCAGAGGTCGCCAAGCACCTGCGAGCCTGCCGTAAGAGGCCGGGGTTATGGCGGACAAGATTTCAAAACCGGTCCGGGAAGCATATTCCTCGTGCCGTAATTGCCCCGGATAAAAACCGGGTGGAAAGCCGCAGTCACGCACAGCAGGGCGTTGTCAGTCATTGTGGTTTGTGCTCACCGGGCGGCAGGCCGTGTCAACACACGAAAACTAACACAATGTCGGCTGCCAACCCTCTCGGATACCTAAACAACTTCGCGCCTTATGCGGGTGATGAGCTCGCCTCATGGACGGGCGCCAACTTCATCGTTTCAAGGGAGTCCTGTGGGTGTACAGCTCCGAACACGAAAGAAGTGCTTTCCCGGACAGCGCAGCCTGCCAGTGTTGTACGGGCACCCATCAGAAAAGGCCAGCGCAACCTTCAGCAGCATGCCTTCAATTGCATCTGAATGTGGCACATGCCTGGCTTGACGTGCAGGGACGAACTACGAATGGCTGGTCGTCATGGGTGCTATTTTTGCCTTCGCAATGTAAGTGCATAAGCGCCAGCTACTTAACAAAAGCATCTACAGCAGTAGCCTTTGGCAACTGGTGTGTGCTGCGCCCTGTGGGCCGTAAACCACCAAGTCGTACCCAAGTCGTTTGCGGCTCAGCCATAATCCGGTTAGAGCACGCAATGAAGACCTTGGCCATGTTGCACATTGCAGGGCCTGGTCCATTGGTGCCAACGATGTGGCCAACGCTTTCGCCACGTCGGTCGGGTCCAAGACGCTCGCTTTGTGGCAGGCTTGCATCGTGAGTGGCCTGCTGCACGTGCAGTTGTGCACTTGCATACCCCTTAAATCATATCTGACTTGACTTGCATGCCATGGTTGCAGATTGCCGGCATTTTCGAGTTCCTGGGCTGCATGGTGCTCGGTAAGTGCGTGACCACGCACCATGTGCATACAAAGCAGCGGATTGCCCATGCAACAGTTTTCCCAAACCTCCCTGCATATCATTCATCCATAATCCCAATGCATACCATCTGACTGTCCGTGCTCACAGGTGCAGAAGTGACCAAAACGATCGCAGGAGGCATCACGTCGCCCACCTATTTCCAGCACAACCCTGAAGTGTTCGCCTTTGGTGGGTGGTTCAGGCGCAACGCATGGTATCCTATTGCACAGCACTGCAGCACTGCCTCAAAGCTCTTCCATTGCAAACCGAAGAAGCAGAATGCAAAGACAGCAGTTCATCGCATAACTAGCGGTGAACATATTATGCCACAACTGACCTGATCCAGCATCCCGATATGAGGTCATCTGCGCAATCACTGAGCAGATATGGGCGATCAAGAGGTTGTCAGAAGCTCTTAGCGTACTGCTGCAGTCAACGTTGTGGGCAACACCACATAGCTTGACTGCCTACTTTCTGTATGCAGGCATGCTTTGCGCCGTCGGTTCGGCGGCGACCATTGTGACAATTGCGACGTACTTCTGTGCTGCTGTCTCCACCACCCACTCTATCAGTGAGTGACGACCTGCACAGAGGCGATGTCAACACAAACGCGCACTTCTGTTTTACTTCTTGGACTGAATGATGTATGTCACTGCAGTATCCAGTCACAACACTGAACATCTAGCCAATCTCGTGCCGTGTATTCTCGGTTGTGTTCGAGACCTCTCCATGTGGCATATATAACTTGTTACACGTCTGCCCTGTCGACGTTTCTGTCACTGGTACAGCGTGGCATGGTCCTTGACCTTGTGTGTGTATGTTTTGTGTTGCATGCAGTTGGTGCCATTCTTGGGTTTGGGCTTGTGTTCGGTGGCAGCGATGCTATCATCTGGTCCGAGGCCCAGGATGAGTTCCCATTCAGGAAGGGTGAGTCGATCCTGTGCACTCAAACCCTTTGAGTTGAGACCCCAAGCTTCAGCGAGCCGCGTTTAAAGCACTGGCCACCCATGAACGTGCATTGCAAACTTCAGCCTGATCATGAGATAAGTCATGTTCTCGGGTTTGCCCTTGTGTTGTCTGACAGTGCGCTTGTCTTCTTTTCCCAGGTGTGTGCTTGCTCGCATGTGCACAGGTGTTGTGATGGTGTTCATCTCCTGGTTTGTGTCCCCCATCTTGT
>QAXH01003731.1:0-14213 GCA_004335635.1 Chloromonas sp. AAM2 | reverse complement strand
TTGAGGTCCCCGTGTGCACTCACTCGACCACTCACAACACATGGTACTCACTCTATCGCTCCTGGGTTCTCGATGAGGTGCTTGGCGATCCAGTGCTGCTGCGGCCTGATCTGGAGCTGGCCTTCCACCTCGAACGCAAGCCACTGGGGATGCTGGGCAACGTCCCACGTGCGATGCACTTGTAGCTCCTGCATGGTTTCAAAGGGGCGTGAAGATGATTCACAAAACAACACGTGCCGGGCAGCGGCAACAGAATGGGTACAAAGGGACATTCCCCGTGGCTCAGACAGGCAGAAAACCATCAGGTTTTGCGCTTACTGCCTTCACTGGTGCAAGCAACTGACCTGTACAAGTGCAGGCAGGTACCCGGCATCTTGCTGTGCGCTCGTCGCCAGCACCTCAAGCCTCGCCAGTCGATCCTCCTGCAAGGACCAGCAGTTGAAGGACACGCCTTACAAGGTGTTCAGCCGTACCTCAGCCTGCTTGACTGATCGTGAATTTCCACGGCAATCTTACCAGAACGCAGAGCTGCAGCCACATCATAACACCGTCCTTAAGACGTCCACACGACTCATCATTGAGGAAGGGATTGAATTGCCGCAGGCAATCAGCATCCAGCCATGCAGCACGAACCAGGTCCAGAAGACCAGGGGAGGGTGCAAGACCGCACGCCTGCATGAGTCTGAAGGCAGTGCCGTGGATGCCCGCTGTTTCGTTCACCAGTGGCAAATGCTTCTGCAGCCAGTCCTCAATCTGCTGCCTGCCCTCGGTAACTCCGGCCTGCACAGAGTCAACGGGAGCACACTGCAGTAGTCGGTATCCAGGTGTGTGTATGCCTTCAAATCAACAGCAGGAAATTCAGCTCCAGAAGGGAGAGATTAAGAAGAGATCTTTTCCTGTTCCTTATTACCATCACATCCAAGGCTTTACAACATGTGCGTGTTGTAATGGCCAACAAGCCACGATTGCAGCAGGGGTCTCCCAAGCCTAAGCATCTTACTCGGGTTCATCTCGGGAACTTGGCACCCCAGGTCGGGCGAGCCCCGCTTGGGAACTGACATTTTCACTTGGGATTCACTCGGGATTTGCCTGTGCCTGTAAATTAGAAGTCGCACCGTTGCTGGTTCACGCACACTGTTATAAGCACCGTTCTTGCTGCTTGCTGGCGTCTGACACCCCAGGCCTCCTGCCCCGCAAGTTGAAGAGACTGGTGCGACCTTAGATGGACAATTCCGGGGTTTGACAATGATTCAGTGCCTCAATATTGCAGCATGACATGATAAATGAGTAAGGTACCTACCAGAAGTTGTTGTACTACATGCAGCGTGCCAAGTGACACAGCCTCCGGCGCAGGGGCGCTTTGGTGTGTTGCCCAACTGTCTTGCAGTTCCTTGTGCATTTCAACTTCTAGAGGGGTGGCATCATCCGCCAGGACCAAGGGGTATCTTGGCATACTACCGGCGGGGGCAGGCACAACCACCAACTGTGTGAGAGCCTGCTCAATACTTTTCACAACGGACGCATCGGTGGCATGGTGGCTGAAGAAAGTCTTTTGAAATCTGGCGGGCCACTTGGAAACCTGCCCTACACCAGGCTGGAAAGCAGGGCTTGTGAGGGCTAGTGCCGGGCATGGTGGGACGGTGATGGGCTTGAAATAGCCCAGGCGCAGCCAGGCAGGCGGCTCCGGCGACTGTTGGATGGTGCCCAGAATTCGCAGTTCCTCAGTTCGCGTTAGTATTGTCCGCATGGCATTCACGCCTCTGGCATGCATGCTGCTGGTCTCCTGGAGATAGTAGGTTACAGCATGTGGATCGCACTGGAGACCTGATTGCTGGGTGGTAGCAACTGCAGTGTGTTGATGCAGGTGCGCTAGCTGTCTTGCACTGAGTTCCAACTCATGCTGCACCAGTCGCAGCGCTGCAGCCAGGTGGCCTCCCAGCAGCCCCACACTTCTCAGCTGAGCAGCCTCCTCGCTGCTGAGAGGCCGGTCCACCCAGCACTGCCTCAGCAGCACCAGGGCGGCCTGAGCACCTGTCAGCCGGCTGCAGGGCTCGGGCACAAGCGTGCCAGTGGCGGCGTACAGCGCGGCTAGCTGCAGGCGGGCCAGGATGGAGGGGGCGCGTAGGTCGCCAAACCTCGTGTGAATCTCGTAGATGTGGTACTGCAAGACGTGCAGATGGCCGTGCACGTGGTGATCGCATTGGGCATAGCCAGTTGGCATCGGGAGCCGGGCTGCTGAATGAAAGGTATAATTAGAGGTAGTATATATATATATATATGTATATGTATTTACACCAGGGAAGCCGTCAGAGGTAGTGTGTGTTGGCTTTGTTGTGCAGGTCTGTGTAGAAATGTGGCAGCGCCATGCAATCTTTCAAAGCTTGCATCTACAAACCGTCTAACAGCCGTTCAAAATTGCGAAACGAATTCTGGCTCACGACACTTGATGAGATGTTGGCTGTGACTACTTGCAGAAACGACGCGCCTTCAATGTCGCATCGGGTGAGCTGGAGACCTGGACGCCTACGATGCGCCCAGCAGACGCGACAACAGTGATGCCGCGATCCGCTATGACCTCGCCCACCGGTACCAGCACCAACTGATCAGCACGAAGTTTTCCACCGACCTCCGCGCTTCCCGATGCGCGCTGCAGCACCAGATACTGTTCAAACTCCGGTAATGTGTAGAACACCCCTCCTCCTGGCTGTCCATCCCCTGAAACCAGCTGCTGCTGCTGCTGTGCCAGATGATAGCCTGTGAACTCCAGAGCTGCCAGGGTTCCGTCAGCTTGCTGCTCAAACTCCATGGCGAACCTTGGCAGCTCAAACAGCAAAGAGTCACTGGCATCAGGCCTATTGCTACCACCACGGGCACTGTCCTGAGTGCCGAGAGACACAACATTGTGTCGAAGGTACGTATGGATGTACTGCCGCTCCTCCATTTTGGCCAAAGTGTGCTCAACAGGCGAGTCTGGCCTTGAAGTCAGCAGCTGGTCGGTCAGCTGTTGCCGGACTGTGCCATCGTTTAGCAGTTGCGTCCAGTGCAATGTGCACAAATGAAGGGGTACTCGCCAGCAAATCATCGCAATCTGCCTGGGGTCAACCGCCGCATTCCATGTGACCTGAGTATCATCGTCACTGGGAGCGATTGATTCTCGCGCGTAGCTGCTGCTAGCATCAGTCACCGCCTCTGCTGCAACCTGCACATCAAAATGGCTGCCTGCTGCTGTGCCATCTATGTCTGCCATCACCTGCATTGACAACGAAAAAATGTGCAACATGGTGGATGGGCTTATCGTTCATTCAGCTTCAGACGTGCTTGGATTTGCTTCTCCAAACGAAGCTCATGGGTTGCTGTCATCAGCTGCGATGGGTGGAGAAGTGTTCACTGGCTATTGCCAGATGTCAAGAGATGACCATCATGGGTCTGTCTAGACACTAGAGCACCATGTCAGCCGGAATCGACTTGTGGTTTGCTAATCTTGCACCGTTGGATCACCATTACCTCGATCAAGAAGTGGCTGTCACGCTCGAAGAAATGCGTCGGCCGCACTACAATGGCACCTGTGTTTCTGAAGGCGGATGGACAAACACAACAGCCCTGGCTTGTACCACTTATCGTAGTGTGTGTTGCAGCATGGCTGTCCTAGCGCAGGTGTCTGCTTGACTGTTGTAAGCATTTACTGTGCACAAGTAGCACTTTAGACTTTACTGGTACATCAGTGTGCAACTTTGAATGCTGACTGCTCTAATGTTGACGTGACAACCCTGTACAATCCCCGCATCTCGAGGCCGCTGCACCAAATGGTTTAGCTGCAATTGTATGTAAACTTTGCAGTGCCAGCGTTGCAAAGGCGTATTAGATCGCCTGGTCATGTGGCCAACGGTTTCAACACTGTACCCAGCAGTAAAAGACCCGACCATAGGCACTGACCTGCATATCCAGTGGCTGTGCAGCATCCTGAGCCTCACAGGCAGCTCTGCGCCCCAGCCACTGCACAGTCCGTCTGTGCCTACATCCAGCAACTCCAACACACAGTCGTGCGCCATGTCCACCTCTTGCACGATGAGCATGCCATTGACGGCCCAGGAGAAGTTGTAGTAGCACCCGTTGATAGTCCGCACGGTCTGCTGCACTCCGGCTGCAGTGCAGACCACCTCGAAATTGACACCCTCGCCGAATGTGCGCCTGAGAGCGCACGTAAGAAATCAACAGCATCTTACATGATGTTCTTAACATCTGCAGTGCTCAAAACTTATCACCATCTAGTGCATGAATGGCAGATCATCACACTGGCACTGGCGCACACTGCATTTCCCTGCACAGTCTGCTGGTCAATGGATGCCATGCCGCACACACTTGGTTGTCTGCATGACACCTCCATATCGTGTAAGTGTCCTCACTTGAACATGTGGTGCTCGGTGATGTCCTTGGGCAGCCTGCTGGGAGGCAGTCCATTCAGCAGCACAGTTCCGTCCAGCAGGTTGATCGAGTAGAGTTGCCCGTCATCGCCAACAGCCTCAAAACTCGCTGAGGCAGTCCCGTCTGATTGTAACTGCTGCCAGTGCAGGATGTCAGGTGTGCGCTGCAAAACAAGCTTGACTGCAGCTGTCAAGAGATGTAACGCAGGCTCTGTGAGACGCAGCACGTCATGCAGCCGGCTGGCCATGACATTGTGGCACCGCACGTGCAGATGGTCGAGCTGCTGCAAGTATTCGGCATCCTGCAGCAAGGCCACATACCGCCCCAATGGAAACAATCTCGCTGGCTTTGGAGAGTGGGGAAAAGTGGGTCAACGCAAACGTGTGACATGGCAAACCATTGGCACCTGGTGTAAATACATATATATATATATTGGCAGGCAAAAGCACTGCCAAGAAATGCTTTAACTACCTGGCTGTGATTGCCTATTACCACCCTGCTACTGTAAGCAGACTGTCAGAAACTGCAGTACTTGCAATAAGCTGTTCAAGGGCTGCCTCCATTTTTGTTTTCCCACACCTTTAAATGGGTGGGGTCCAGAAACGTATGGCCATGATTCAATAACACCTGCAATGCAGCCACCACGCTAGTAACTTTACACGCTGTTTTGACGCCTGCTTCAATGGCTAACACCTATACATATTACATATGTAACAGATCCAGAGACATCCGGAGGCGCTAATGGCACAAAATATTGTCAAATGGTAGACATTCTTTATTATGCTGACTGTACACCTTGCCTGTTCCTTCTTTGTTGTCGCACACTTTTGTCAGCTCCCATAGCTTGCGGGATTCAAATGTCACGTGCTATGTTTCATGCATACAATTTTTGTTCCGTGCTACAGCTTTCAGGCATATAAAGCAGACCCGGTGACGCTGGTAGAGTTCTTGTTCAATCAAACAAGTCATCTGTTCCAGGCATTCACGGAACCTCTCATGGCTGAAACAGACGTGATCAGCGCTCGTCACAAGCCCAAGAGGGAATTTTATGGCTTCCTCAGACATGCGCGTCGAAATCAATCTTTTCTCAGCCACAGCCGAGTAATTAGCAGCAAAGCCTGGACCAATACCTCGCATGATGTAGGCTGCTTCTAGCAACAGCATTCAAACTTTAGATTCAGCTACAGCCTGGTAGGCCTAGTACTCCATTATCAAGCAGCACAGCCCTGGCGTAGGACCTAGCGCAGCGCACAAATCACTCGCAGGAGTGTACAAGGTAGCCGCACCAGCGATAGTTTTCAAACCCTGAACATCAACCAGCATTACTAGGCCTAGCTTCCTACAGCCAACCTGATGGGCCGTACTGTTTCGGCATGTGCTGGTACATTCATCAACGGCTGAGGAGGAATGAGGCAGCAGCAGATCAAACTGACAACAGGGCAAGTTGGGCCATGCACATCACCACCTTTCAGATAAGCCACAAGCAACAGTGACTGTCACGCACCGTGAGCTTGACCATCATTGCAACATCGTCTGTGTCAAGAGGTTTGCTGCCCCCATAGCATAGCAGCGCCACGGCGCGCAAGAAGCACTGCCTCGCCTGCACGTCAGCAACGGTGCATGCGCCTCACCACATGCATGCCCGTTGGATGTCGCGCGGGCAAGTGGGCCGCTGTTACGAGTGCGGGTGGCGACATCATAAACGGGTGTCTGCGGGCGCTGTCACAATGTATTATCGGTATCTTATCAGGCATTCCAATGCCAGGCGTGCTCTCCTCTGCTCTCATCTGCAGCCTGTTCGAACCTTTTAGGCAGAATATTTACCTGTAACTGCTGACAACGGGCCCCTTCATATGGCGCCACCTTGCACAGCTGTTCCAGCTCATCGGCAGCAACGCTGGTCATACAAGCAAATCGATGAGCCACCACGCACATGGGAGGGTGCCAAGCAGACAGGTACCTGCGAGTACGGCAACGACGGTAACATCAAGGAAAGGTCACCTGTATGCAGTCCGGATGGCACACGAAAGCCGCGGGCATACAACGCAGCCGTGAGCTGAGCTGCACCAGCTGGTACAATGGCAAATTCGTACGAGTTGCATAGCTTCCATGCTCGCTTCTTTTTCTAGTTGAGTGGCAGGCGCAGCCGGCATGTGCGGTATTTAGATCCCAGCCCTCATCAATGATGCCGTTACGCCTGGCCTGCAGCACAACCAACACAGCCCGCTACCAACTTACGCTGCCATCTCCCCGAGCAGCAGCACCGCATCATGCTCCCGTGGGGCTTGCTCCAGCACATCTGCCAGCTTGCCCAGCTCTTCACACAGCACGGGTAGCACATCGCTGTCCCGCTCCCAATCTGTCCGCCACAGTTGTCTCACATCGCCACCTTCACTGCAGAGCGTGCCTAGGTGGTACAGCAGCTGCCGCACCAGCGTGCCCACGGCTGGGTGGCCAAGCGGCAGGCAGCGCTCGTTGAGAGCCACACACAGCCGCCGCAGCTGCCCCAGCGGGTAGCTTCTAAGTGCACCATACGTGAGGAAGCCAGGCTTTGAAAGCCAGCTGGGCCGCAGGTTCTGCTGTGCCAACGCAAGGTTGCCTCTGTTGGCTGCTGTCGCTGCTAGGCTGCCATGCTGGGGCATGGCCCACTGCAGCGCCTCCGCGCCTGCCGGTAGCTGCTCTGTGAACGTCAGCACTCGCAAGCTGTCGTCCAATGTGGCAAAAGGATTGAAATATCCGATACTCTGCAGCTGTTCCTGATCTGCTTCTGAAGCACTTCCCTGCCACGCCATCTCAGGTGCCAGCGAGTCTGGGTACCATACACCTTGTGAGTCGGAGGTGAAGTCGTCCACGTGAGAGGGCCCGGCCTGCAGAAAGCGTGTCCAACATAAAGTTTTGCCATACGGGGGACTCGGCAGATACAGGCCCGGTGGGCTCGCGCATGCATGCAGATACTGGCTGTGAGGGTTGGCAATCGGGCCACTGCCCGCCAATGGAGTAATTGTGATCGCACTTGATGGTAGTTGATCTCATAGTGCGAATTTTGTAGATCTACAGGCGTGCTGTCCTGCCTGGAGGCCACGATGCAGGCAGATCATGAACGGATTTCGTACCTGATACGGAGGTTGGCTTCTTGAGACCAACTTCACGTTGCCGACTGCCCCATCGCTGCCAGAGCGCTCCTGGCGTGGCCAGTAATGCTCGCTGCGCTGCTTTCTGTTGTAGTAATCCGTGAGCGACGTTGGAAAGGGTCCAACCTTGATGGTCGACAAGGCTTTCTGATCCATGGGGCTTGGTAGGAGGGCCTGCTGGGCCACAAAGCTAGCACGTGACAGTTGCCTGAAAGCAGGCGGCATGTGCAGGAAGAAGAGCCACTGCAGGGCTGCATCGCTGTCGCTAGGCAGGGGCTGCATGACAGTGGGGGGAGGTTTTCCTGCTTCAGACAGCTCGCGTTCCACGACACCTACTTCACTGCTCAAAGCCGACACAGCTACTCTCTTCTCATTGACTGCAGCTTGCAATGTCGCGTAGGCTGCTGACGACTGCCAATTTGATGAATACGAAGGCTCTGCATCTTTCAGTTGAATGGCCAGTGTCAGCGCCTGCTCTGCCGCCCCGAGCTGCCATTTCAAAGGTTCTAACTGTTTTCTCAACTTCGCCACCAGCTGCTGCTTTGCCAAGACTACTTGCCAGCGAGCCCGCACGCGCGCTGCTGCATCTCGGCGCTCGTTCTTCAACAATTCCAGCAACAGACCATTCTTTCGCGCAAACTCCAGGGCCATAGCCATTGTGGCCCGTGGCCCACCATCCCTCAAGGAGAACACTTCCTTTCCGGGCTTGGTGTGCGCGTGCAGATAGGCGCTGACGCTGAGAGCTGCATCTACCGCTTCCCGGTCTGACAGCACCAGGTGCCTCAGGTCGTACCACTGCAGGCTGACACAGTATTGCTGAGCCACAGGGTGTGCGGCACAGGCTGAAGCGTGAGTCATGCAATATGCCACCCACATCACCAGCACTTCACGGCTGCGCTGTTCAACTTGCATCACCGCTTTGGCGGCTGGAGTGGCCATGAACCGTTGGCTGGCAATACGGTACTGCCCCACCAGCTGCTCCAGGGCGAGCACCTCGAACGGTGGAAGAGCACTGGCTCCATCAAACCCCACTGATGCCCGCTTGAACAGCTCCCGCTCGATACTGCGCAGCTGGTGTTGTGCTGTCACGTCATTTTGAAGCGGCGGGCCGAGGAAGAGATTAGCCAAGAAAGCTGCTAGCGGTGCACCTGGTGGCAGCAATAACGACAATGAGCCAAGGTTGGTGATTGCCCGGCTGCGGCGTGCTTCCAAGCTGCTCTCTCCTGCCGGCGCGCTCACAACTACAGGTAAGGATCCTCTCGGCAGCGCGCATCTGTTGAGTTCGCATGCGTTGGAAGGCAGCTCACGCTTCAAAGCTGCATCAAGTGCCCTCTGGGCTGCCACCGCGCGTATCTTGGCTCCCATCTCCACGAGCTGTGCTTCAAGGGTTGCCACGTCCCTTCCATCCCGTGCAAGCGCTGCAGCTTTGCTGGCGACTGACTGGAGCATCACCATACAGGCGTTCAGCACTGTTGGTGATGCGGTCTCGGGCTGCAGAGTGGCATGGAACAGACAGAGAAGCACAGATTGTGCAAGGGCAATCCTGCCTTGTCGTGACGGTTTTGAATGCAAGCCTCGTTACCCGCTCGTTTCCTTTGCTGCCAAGTTTACGGCAAAGACTTGCGAGTTTGTTACTCCGCTCACCCGGGTGGCCAGCACTTGTCGCTGCAGCAGCCACAGCTCGAAATGCACAGTCGCCAGATCAAAGAGCAGCGACGGGCCAATGCTGCACCTCACGCCCTTGTCAAGCAGCACCTGAAGCAGGAGGATAGCAATAATCTTCTGGGCATCATGAAGCGCCTTGCAGTTGGATTGCATGCACTGTACCTTCGTTGCACACACCAGCAAGTGACAGACGTGTTGCGTCAAGCCCTCCAGCCTTGGTCGCATCAATTCTACCCAATTGCATTCAGGAAGCAGGCAGGACGCAGAGAACTGCGGCACGACATACTTGCTTCTGTAATTCAGGGAGGAGCACCTAGTGCTGGCAAAATCTGGCCCGTCCAAACCTTGTGGTTGAGATCTTCGCTGTCAGACGCTAATTCTCGTTGCCCTAGGTCGACGCACCTTGAAGACCTCGCGGACCAGTGGCCAGGCCGTTTCACGAGCAGTGCTGTCAGCACACATGCTGATGTCGGTGAAGACCGCTTGCGGCTGCCTGTGGCCGTCCTTTCGTGGTGGTATGTATTTTGTCAACGCGCCCGCCGTCCCTGCATCTTCCAAGGCGTCCACGGCCACGGCAAGAACGAACGCCGGCGAATTCTGGAAGTCTTGGTGGTTTTTGCACCTTTGCCCCATTGTCTCATGCACGCAGCGCACAAAGGCGGCGTAAGCGCATGTTGCGACCGTTCCCACGTGCAAGAGCGCGACACCGGTGGAAATGGCAGTGGGGTGCAGTCTGCCGTCACTGGTACTGCACAGTGACACACAAAATGAACAGCCCATGATAAGCTGAAACAGACAGCTGAATTATCAGCTGGGCAAAGCAGCGTCAGTCTCTGACCGAATCAGAATGGAAGAGTGAGGCAGCACACTGTGGCACTGTCACCCTGCAGACAACGTACCTGTGCACCTTGTTCACCCAGTCATCGAGACCGACCATGTACACGTGCAAGGTGTCGGGCACCGTGCAAGGTCCTGCCTCGTCTGTCCAGTCCAGTGCAAGCAGTGCCGCCCCGTACTCCGGCAGCCACACGACTTTGTGGTGAGCACCCGCTGCGTTGGCAACAACGGCTGCGGCGTGTTGCAGAGCAGCATGATCTGGTACAACTTCGTCCTGCAGGCATAGCCACATCCACGTTGAAATGTCAAAACCTCAGAATGTCAAAAAACACACTGCAACTGACGCTTGCTTGTAGCAAAACCATACCTGAACAGGAGGTCTAATGTATCAGGAGAACTTGTGAAGGATTAGCAGACGAGGTTGTACAAATGCCGCATGACAGGGTTCAAGTTACCAACATGACTAATGCATAAGGACGTCTACACTCTGACAACAAAGCACTAACCTTGAGCTGGGATGTGAATTCGAACACAAGGTTGCCAAGGTCAGTGCACGAGATCTCATCCTGGAGAGCTGGTGGCGCTATGTGGCTGAAGCCCCCAAAGATGCTGCGCAACAGAATTTCCTCCACAGCCCACATCGCCTGCCGTGTGCCGGGTGGTGCATTGTTGGTGTCCGACTCGTCAGAAGATTGCGGCAGTGCTCTTGCAATCACAGCTTGGCGAAGTCTGAGCAGCAGTCTTGCGGGGCTTGCGTACCGAGGTACTTGCCTTGCTAGCCTGCAATGGCGATTATGGAAACCAGGCTCATCCCAGGTGGTAGCACAGGCCAACCTGCATCTGCTGCACATAGGTAACTGATGAGAGGATGCTGGCATGTGCTGCATGCAAAGCATGTAGCACAGCAGTGTGGCGACGGACAGGTTCCAGTGGTCCAAGATGTTTAGCCGAAGTTGGCTTATACCAGACCCACCTGGACACCGTTTGACAGTCAACCATGTGCTGACACGACCAAATCCCATAGTCAGTTCGGAGCCCTGCGGTCCGACAGCACAAGCATAGTATCGCATACTCCAGGAAGAAATGGCCTACATAAACTGCCAAATGTTCAAGTCGTTTCACTGAGCAGGCAGGCATCCAGAGTACGTGTAACAGCATCCTTTGACAGCTGTTTCACTCTACCGCAAGGAGCGGATATCTTCTGCCCTGAAGCGTAATCTAGTTAAGCAAGTTTGTGCAGGTGAAGCGATCATCAGTCACCTGTCAAAGTATGCTTGACACGGGCCTGCCATCCAAACAAGCCGTGCACCGGTCGAGATACATGGCCCTGCAGACACGGCCGACACAATTTGTAGTCGCTACCGATTGGATAGCAGTAGTGTCACGGATGCCCACCTGGTGGGCTCACGACAACATCAGGTTGATGGCAAGGACCGAATAACCACATCCCAGTGAACACTGCATTTGTGTCAGGGTACTTCATAGCCTTTTGTGGTTTGCCGAGATTCCCATATGGCATGGCTGGAGGTGTCCGGGGGCCTGCCTTTGGCATCAACCCTTACAATATTCCGGGTTTCCTGGATGGCTAGTTTGCATAATCTGGGAGTACAAAATTGCACATGGTGCGCCCCCGTTGACCTCTCAACAACACTTCAACCCATCTGCCATTTTGTAAAATCATCTGTAGCACGATTTGCTGCCAGCCTCTCAGCCCTTGCTTCACGGGCGCACTGCTGCTCAGCTTCGTTGACGAACCCCAGCAGCATCAGCCACTGGTAGTGTTCAGCCAATGAGCTGTACAGCTGACTTCTGCTTTAAGGGTGAGTAAGAAGGGTGTTCATGCGCGCCACAGAGCGCAACAGACCATTAGGACGGTGTAATATCTGGTAATATTCACCAGTTAGAAGGCTACTCAGGGCCAAATGTTGTACCTAGGACTGTGAAATTGCACTCGGCGCTGAACTCCACCATACTGCAGGCGATTCAGGACCCTTTTAACGTCCTGTATTGTATGGCATCTAGAAGAGTTTCCGAATCGCATAGCATTCAAAGCGGCTGGGAGTCGCATGGCATATTCAAAGGAGTATTCAAACAGGCTGCAGCGGCAGTGGCAGCGTCCCATTGCAGCTCGCGGTAGTCAGGTGTGGGTTATGGCTGACGAGCACAAAGTCAAGAAGGTTTTGTGTGCGACAACGGTGGGCGTCACGTAAGGCCCACATGCTCCCCACGTGCACGCCACTCACTGAGCAGCAATGTGCTTACCTCTCTGCAGCAAGGGGCTCCCCCGGACACTGGCAGTGGCATTGTATGCAAAATCCGGGATTCCCGGAACTCTGGACTTCTGGCGTCCGGGCAGATGCCTGGACAACGCCTGCTTTGCAGGCTAACAAGTCCGTTCAGAGGGTTCCGGGAATTGGCCAAAACGTCCGGGTCCCGGACGGGATGACGGGATGAAGTTCTCTGATTGTGTGGTTTGATAAGTATAAGTGCGAGCTATCAAATAGGCAGTCGACAGCGTTGATAAGGATGACTGCATACCAACTTACCATTTGTTTTTTGTGGTGGCGTATGTGGTATTGTTCAACTGTCTTGCTTGGATATAGAGGTCGGATTGAAGCTATCACTTCGCTCGGGCGTTTAGAATTCGCCCACGACGGCGACGGAGGAAATGCCAGCCGTCGGCCTTGCCCAATGGCGGCTCGGCTGCAGTGCCTGCCCGCCTTACCGTCAGGCCTTGGCCGTGCACGTAGCCCAAACGCATTTGGATGCGTCACAAGCTCGACGTCACGATCACCCTCAAAGCGACGAAGCACAGTTGGATGGTGGCGCTTGCGAGTTCTACACAATCGGGGATCCTGCGTGCGTGCCACATCCAATGTGCGGACTTTCTGCAGCGAGAGTTCATCACTGCGGCATTGGTCACGACCCCAAAGCCCTGATGAGCATTGATGCGCCCACCTAATCTCGCGATGCTCGCCTACCCAGCAAGGCCGCGCGTGTAAGCCAGAGCAGGGCAGTCTTCACATTACCGCTGTGCTGTATGAATCAGCGATGTGGGCCGTGCACGGGTGCGGCACGCGTCCCGATGATGTGCAACCCATTGGTTGCGACCGCTTTCGCCTGATTGCCTGATTCGCCTGATCTCCTTCGCCACCTTACCGGACGCAGGATGCCTTGTATTCGGGCACAACTGACCGCGCCCGCCGCAGAGCACGTTTGTGTAATGGGAGTGAGACATTGGATAGGCCGATGCACGGCATATGATAGGCCGATACGGCAAATGCACGGTGGCGTTGATGCGGCCCAAGGCGTTCACTTACCGATGTGGCCTACCTTGCCCACGCGGCTTCTTTGTGTGGTTATTGCCTGTGCTCGCTCGCGCAGCGTGTACGCCACGGCCTGGCTTCGCGCATCAATGTTGCCACATGATGACACTGAACTGAATTGTCAGTCAGGGCCTCTCATCAACATCACGCGGGGAACAAACATTCGCAAAGATCTTGCCACCGTGTGGGCCCAAGCGCAGGAGGTCGCGCAGGATGCTCTCTTCTGCTTACAGAATTACAGAATCACATGGCGAAACAAGCCTAGGCTGCACTAGCAACATAGGCCAAACAGGAAGGCTGCACAACTCCAAGTTCATATTGCCTCTGATACATGCTTCACGTCCAGGGCAGCAGACTTTTAGTTAAAGATTTAGCTGGATGGTTGTCACTTCAGGCAGAAGAGCAACGAGGCATTGCCAGATGCAATGATAGGTGTGGCTGGCCAGATATGATGACCAATCCTGCAGGAAATCATAACCAGACAGTCAATTTTTGCTCAGTACAGACGCATGCAAGCACCTCATGTCGTAGTTCGTATCAAATTAATCTGCCTTTGGCGGTGCCGAAGCGTGCATCAGTTGCACATGCAGTGTGAGCAATTGCTTCAGCAGGCTTTCTGTGCCAGTATGTGACATCGAGCGAAGCAGTCATGCTTTCTGGGTGCAGATGCGTGGTATTTCGTATAATACACCATATCTCTGTGGTTATTGGTACATATTCTGTCATTAATAACCCGTGACCCCAGGTTCTCTTTCGAAAGAGAACCTGGGGTCACGGGTATAATACACCATATCTCTGTGGTTATTGGTACATATTCTGTCATTAATAACCC
>QAXH01003730.1:6676-17385 GCA_004335635.1 Chloromonas sp. AAM2 | reverse complement strand
TACACATGTTGACTGACACACAATGGTTCCTGGCGGTAATACAGACCTATTCACACAAGGACTGTCCCAGAACTGGCAAACTTCTTTTTGCAAAAAAGCTTTGTTGTAAGAGAGGGCAGAGGTCTCTTTCCCTGTTAGTGGTATCAACAGCAACCCCGCCACAGAACCAAGCTGCAAAGCAGCAACGTTTGAGCCTCCAACGGCTGTGAGCACACAGGCAACTGCCAGCCCAAGCCGCCGGAGGCCCTGTAGTCACCGGAATGTGGCATGCCCAGCTTGCATGGGCAAACTGCACATGCAGCCCATGCAGCCTATGCAGACTGGGCATGCCAAGCTCCTGTGGCATTGGAGGCTTGGGCGTTGTTGCTTTGTTATGTGGTTCTGTGGCAGGGGTGCTATTGATACCGTAGACAGAAGGATTCATCATGTTAATTCTGCACGTCTATGGTGCCAACGACAAGCACTGTGCCCACTCTCGCCAACTGTTGGCAGGTTTAGCCTGATGATCTGGGGGATGGTCTGCGTGATAATGGCAGCCAGGCAACGTAACAGGCTGCACTGGGTCAGTCTTGGGTGGCCAGCAGCATCAGCATGTGAGTGTACTCCTAAGCGGCATTTTGGTTCAAGGACATAGGAGGAAGTTGGAAGGACATGAATCTGCTGTCTCTGGTGTGACAATTTGTGTGACAACAGACAGCTGCGACACCTTTTTGTCTCAGTGCTCAGTGTCATCACATTCAGGAGTGTCCCTCCTGTGGTCAGCTTGGCCACATCATGATGATTCCACCTGCACAGAGTCGCTGTACTTCCCGTTGCACCCCGGACCATCTCAGCGCTTTGTTCTGCCTTGATTGGCACGCGACTGTATATTGGTATGTCTGCAAACATTCTTTTTATTTATTGTATCTCCAGCACTGCTTAGCCTAAGACTTGGCCTCAAGTGTGTGCAATGCAACTGAGTCGACAATCGCGCCCATGTACCAGCTCGCATGTTGCCAACGTGACAGCAACAACAAGGCTTCACCAACCAACGGACCATGCGTTGTTCCCAATGGACTGATTAACATTCGGACTTCAGGATGCAGGGAATACGTGCGAGGAGGACCACATCGGGCATGTTACCAGCATGATGCAAGCAGCTTGTGATGGTGGTGCCATCCTGTGCCTGCATACTTCAAGCAACGCCAGCCAGCCCGTGTATCTCCAATACTGACTGAGACTTACAGTGTTTGCACTGCAATCACTGCAGGAAGCCAGGGCTGTCCGCATTGAGTTGAATCAAATATCAAATATCTGTGCCTGTCATGGCGAACAGAGCGACAAATGGCGTAAGATGCCTGGAAGGTATGCACAGCCTCTATACAATTGCATAGGCCATGTTGCGCCATCAAGAGGCGAGCAACCTCTGCTGTCTCAGTGGAACCCCTTTTCACAACAAGCTGGCAAAGTTGATAGCAGGAGAATAGACACGGTCTTGACACTGTGTTTGGGACAATTTATTGGCTGCAAGGCAAAGAAAACTCTCACCATGCAGGTTGAAGGCACACTTCGTGGCAAACCGTAACCTTCAGAAAGACATTGCCTGCTGTGCATCAGTTACAGGTACTACCGCTTCCGTGCAAAAAGCATGTTGGCATGTCTGAGCTGGCTGGCCAGGGCCTCTCCATCCCCACATTATCTTCTTGGCGAGTTGCTACTTGAGCCCTGCGACCCCATCAGCTGCCCTCCCTCGTCTGCCTGCACTCCGTCAATTGTCTCAGGCTGTGCCTTGTTCTGGGAGACGGGCTCTTCGTAGTAGCTGAAGCGCTCCTCCTCGTACCTGGGGTGCATGGTTGAACACCACTGGTCCCAGTGCGTGAAGTACAGGGAGAAGTGGCGTGTGGGGAACCTGCAGGCAATCGCAACACAGAAACCTCAGATTGAACACAAGGCAAAGAAGGAAGCTTCGGACCTGATTGGCCCTGCAAGGAGGCCCTGCAAGGAGGCCCGAGTCACAGTACAATACATCCTTCAGGCAACGCAGCCCCGCAAGCCCACAATAACACTGTGACATCTGAATCAAACACTGATCACACTGTGGCATCTGAATCAAACACTGATAGGAAGAGGACTTGAGAGCGTGAGGCTGCCTAGGAAAGGCCGCCATATTCTAAATCCCATCTGCCGCCTGCCACCGCCCTATCCTCATCTGTGGTGCATTGTCCAATTCAAAGTTTATGTGCATATGCCTGCAGGTTCCCTACACGCCATTTCTTCCCTTACCTCACCCATTGCCTCACCTGTGGTGCATGTCATGGTGCTGTACTGTGTTCAGAGCCGGTGTGTGTTTCCTGAGCCCATTGATTATCAAGGCCACGGCCGCCTCCACAGACGGAATGAATGGTGATATCTCGTAGCCCACATGCCCACCTGCATGACGTCACACAAAGCAAAATGCGAGGGATGCTTTGTGTGCTTGTGTATGCTGAGTACCGCTTCCAGAAGAACTGATACGCATGCTCAAAACCACGGACTAGCAGCATGCGTGAGCGCACTTACCTTGATGGATGGCAGTGGTGAAGATGTGGTACATCCGGTGCAGCCCTATATGCATGGGCAGCAGCCAGCATACCAGAACCTGCAACAACCAATCAAACACCATGTGTAACGTCAGGTCAGCGGGTACTGTGTCGGCACTCTGCCATAAGTCTCTAGAGGATATCGTATCAGCGCGTGAATCGGGTCCAAATGCAAAGTTAGTCGAGCCCTGCCGGAGGCGGAGAATTCTTACAGCAAACGTGAAAATTAGTCGATTTTTTATTCATTTTGCCGCTAATTTCTACTTGAACGCAATATTAGTCGAATAGCCAAAATCTGGCATCAAATGGCAAGTCGAAAGCACTTTTGAGTCAAGTCTGTGACTGGCACAGGCCACGCGTTGCTCTGTCAGTGTTGCAGGCATCATTGCCGCCAGTGTTGCAGCCAGCGTTAGGCGGCTTCAGTACCAGTCCCCCTCTCTAATACAGACATCACACCCCTGGCACTCATGACCTCCATCCAGTGGGATGGCTATGAATATCTGAATGGATTGGCAAGCGGGACACCAAAAGCGTCCAAAGCGGCGCATGTCCAGCTGCCTGTGCATGCCTTCTGTCTTTGGGTGGTGCTTGGCTGTGTGCAGCAGCCAACAGGGCTCTGGCCTGTTCCATTGCCCCGCCTGCCTGCTTGGCATACACCTCGGAGACCCTGGGCGTTTCATCCATAACGCCAACATTCAAAACACGGCTGAAGCTGCCCAGAGCCACAGCCAGTGCACGAGCACGCAGAATCATGGTGATTACAGGCTTAGTCGAATAAGAGCGCCGCAGGCGCGCGAATTTCGAGCTCCACTCAAAAATTAGTCGATTGTTTTGCTCCGAAACCAGCGGTTTTCGACCCGCACGCAAAAATTAGTCGAGGCTGCAAAATGGAAGGGGATTTCATTCGACTTAATTCGGCGATGATACGGTATTATCTGTGTTGGGAGTGCGGTCAGCATCAGGGGCAAGAACCCGGTCTACACAACAAAGGACGACCCAAACCTCGGCACAGCAGGTGCATGGCCAGCATAAGGAAGGGTTCAGACGCATCTATCACCGTGTTAATGCTGGTAAACCACTTCTGAAGCTATTGCATCGTCATTGTTGGGAATGGTGTCAGAATCAAGTGCAAGCTTTGAGGACGGTTTACCCTTCCTCTTCTCTCTTCTCTTCCCCTTCCTCTTCCCCTTTGAGCACAGCAGGTACAGGCCAGCTCACCTCGTTAGCAAAGACAATGACCGCTTCCAGGACATGGAAGCTGTAGCCCGTGAACGCACATGGCACGGTTGACCTGCAGCAGGCAGGCAGGCAAGGAACAGCTCACCTTCCAGCATTACGCATGCCTGGGCAAGACGGGTCAGCGGCAAGGGGACACAGCAGGATACAGTGGGCCTCCACAGCCTACTCCTTGCAAGCATGCCAAGGGTTGGCTTGAAAATAAGCACATATCGCTGGCAGGGTGACTTGGAATGAGTATGTTTCTATTGCCTGGCTTTCTGCTTGCCTGCGGCCAGCAAAATCGTGGTTGACAACCCTTGGAAACTCCCCTTCACATAATGAGAATTCAAGCATGGACGCCCCCCTGTGTGTGGACGTGCTAGTGGTATGCACTCCCACCTTGTAGTTTCACACCAGCCCAACTTACTTGTGATGTATGTAATGAATATTGCGGTACAACGGTCCCCAATGTAGCAACCTATGGGTCCAGTAGAACCAAGTGTCATGCAGTACATCAAGTATCGCCACAACCAGCAAGCAGTACAGGACCTGCAAGCGGTGACATATCAGTGCACCAGTGTATGGCTGCGAGACAGGCTGCCAGTCCTAGCTTCAAATATACGTATGCAATCACACTCCTGGCCCTGCCCTGTGCCCAGGTTTCGTACGTAAGAGCCTCTTATGCCATGTGCATTTGATGGCCCAAACAGCTCTTGTGACGTAGCAATTCCAAATGTTCAGCCAAGCCCTCGCAGTGAGGTGAACCTTGGTCAACCAATCAAATCCAAGCCTTACCCTAAGTCAACCCTAGCCTCATTGGCCTCCGTAATCCGCCGCATGCTCCCCGGCTGGACATGGACAAACTGAACGAGTAGGCTTTTGAGCCTACCTGCGAAAATGTGGTGATCGGAATGGTGTTGAGGCGGGTCATGCCTCGAGCATGCAACCACTCCACCAGGGTCCAGATGGATGCCTTGACGGCAAGCGGCCCTGCGAATCGTGATACAAGATGCAACAGACGTGGCTTGATGAAGTCGGTGAACGGGGTCAAGGAATCAGTGCACTGCCTTGATTTGCCTTGCGTTCCACACCTGAGCACCTACTCTACCTCCCAACCCTACCTACCTAGGCTGTTGAATGCATCGCGGCTGAGCACGCCCTCCTTGCGTGGAATGGGCTGTATGTTTTGCACTGGCAGAATTGCCGGCACCGCCCAGTGCAGCATCGCTCCCGTTCCGTAGTAAAAGGCGTACGCCTGGGCCAGGGCAGGGCCAATGCCACCGCCATACAGTGGCTGCAGCAGGGATAAGACCATCTGCCCCTTTTCGTCCCTCAGGTACCAATGGATTGAGTATTGGCTTCCGAAGCGAAACTCTTGCTCACAGGTGGGCTCACTGGTCAAGAACTGTGGGACGAGCCACCGGCACTGCAGACTTGCAGTGATAAAGCAGAAATCAGCCAATGGTAATGTTCGGCTGCGTATTGCAGCGTTTATGTAAGCCAAAAAGGCGATGTGGGCGTTCAGGATAATGCGTGTTGTCTCGGATCAGTCTTACAGCGAATACATGCGTGGACAGCTGAAGCATCTGACAACGCAACCTGAGCATGCGAGAGACCCAATTCTGTTGGCGGCCAACCAAACGCGCTTTCCACGTGTTATAAGGAGGTTTCGCAAATTCGACACGCTCCAGTACAGTTGCCCTGCGGAACGCAAGCAGATTTGTTGCGCTGGCCCCTGTGAGTGGGCAAGTAGGGGGTGCTTGCATCAGCCAATCCTCACTCGGCTCATCCTTTGGGATAAACGCCAACAATGTTGCCACAACTATGTCGGCCTTTGCTGGCGCGCACTGGCTTGACTGGTGTCCTAGAAGCGACAAGCGGGGCAGCTCGCTTCATCGGCAGCTCGACGGGCAACCAACAGGCGGAGCCAGCGCTCGCATCTGCCGATGAGCCGGCTGCTGTGCAGCAACCCCTGACTGGGCGATGGCTGCGAGAGCTGGGTGCCATTCGCACCGATTGGACGTGAGCATCTGTATGCAGCTTGCTAGCCATGCGCCTCATGGGGTGTGCAGGCGTTCAGCATGCCTGTAGCGCATGCATGTACATTCGGCATAAAATGATACAAACTTATCAACCTATCAGCGAGAACGGGCATCGCAATGAGCTTGCACCCACAAGACGCCTGAAGTATAGTTCCTAACCTAACCCAATGCTTCCAACCTAATCCAATGGGAACTGGTCCGGCGTGCCGGCACTGCCGGTATGGGATGACTGCATGGGCAACACCCTGTTCCATGCCACACTCGCAGACGTGACGAGGTGTCCGAGGTTTACAACACCCCCCTACTTGACCTTGTGTTCCATGCAGCCAGTGTTCACCGCATGTACAACAACCCACAAATGGTAAGGCCAGCGACATGTTCATACTTATTCAAGTCCTGGGCATGATGTGTTAGCGGGCATGCAATACATACATACACTGAGTTCTGCTATCAACTTGGCGCGTGCACGAACGTACTAGCTTAGTTCCTGTATCAGAGTCTTAGTACATCCTGCTAAGCGCCCCTTAGTACATCCTGCTTCACATTTGTCCACGCAAACTCTCCTGATCACGTCGCCTGAGAGCAAAACGTGCACACTTCTCCCAAGCTTCATCATGCTCCTTTTGGAACAAACAAGTAGTTTCAGCTACCGTTCTGATATTTGCACACGTGACCAGTCGTTTCTGCCCATGTGCAGGTCCAGCGCTGCACGCTGCTGAGCATCAAGACAGGCGGTTGCCCCGAGAACTGCAACTACTGCAGCCAGAGCAGCAGCTGGAGCAAGGAAACGGGCACCAAGGCGGAGAAACTGATGGGACTGGAGGAAGTCTACGAGGTGAGGATGAACATGTTGATGCTGCGTATAGTTAGGGTCAACCTTCCTGAGTGAAGTACGAGGTGAGAGACATCACCTCTTGGTGCAGGGTCTAGTCAGGGTGAATGCGGCTCTGTGCAGAGGAGGGCACTGAGACGTAGGACATGGTGTTGTTGACGGATGAGATGGTGGATGCAATAAGACGTGCGCAACCACGTATATGCATGACCACTGCAGACTTGATGCCTCGGGCTCCATGTGACCTCCTGGAATCCATATGCATGGCATGCACATGTGAGTGCAGGCCGCCATTCGCGCGTACGAGTCGGGCAGCACTCGCTTCTGCATGGGCGCTGCATGGCGGGGACCATCCCAGGTGCGATGGACAGAGTTCATAGTCCAGGGACTGGTTATGGGTTTCTTAACAGCTGCTTCTGACCAGCTGCTTCTGACCAGCTTCTGAATTTGCTCGGCAAAGACAGTAAACTCATCCCAGTGCGTCTTGAATGCAGCTATTCAAACAAGGAATGTGTACACAGCACACCATGCAAACCTATGTAGCCCGACCAACAGAAACGAACCGTCACGTGCTCAGGTGGGTCCCCGTCAGTGGGAGCGTGTGTTGGAGATGGTCAAGCGCATTCGAGGCCTGGGCATGGAGGTCTGCACCACTCTGGGCATGCTGACACCAGAGCAGGTGCGTGGGGGAAACTGTCAACTGTCAACTGTTAATGGCAACAACCGTTACCAAGCTCTAGGCAGGGTGAAGATGCAGCCTGGCCACACAAACAATGGAGGATGTGGTCCGAACAGCCATGACGCCTTGCACTGCCCAGGGTGAGAGACAGGTGTGCTGTGCCGCTGCTCATGCCTATGCCTATATACCTACCTATGTGCGTCCCAGGCCCCTAGGTCCCAGTGTTGATATGCGTAGTGCAGTCGTACCTTGCCACACAATGGCTTACCCATTTGCTTTGGCCCTGGTCTTCCCTGTCCATCCTCAGGCCAAGCAGTTGCGTGAGGCGGGTTTGACTGCATACAACCACAACCTGGACACGTCACCAGAGTACTATGGAAAGGTACGGCAGGAACAGGCCACGTCAAGATACATTCAAGGGAGTCCAAGTTTGCCTGCCAGGTGGCACCAGTAAGGCTTCCAGTTTCAGAGAGCCCAAACAGCTGCATGGAACATCTGAGGAAGTTGGACGCCCAATGTGGGCCAAGTGAGAGATTTGAAAATCATGGGAAAGGATCCCTCTTGGGCCCTGACCCCACCCACTATCCTTGTCTTGTTAAGCATCTTAGACTGGCCTCAGATGCAAATAGTAGCCTCTCAGATCCCCTCTGAAGGAGGCCGGTTTGATGGTGAAGAGAAGCTGAGGCAAGAACAGCCGTTTCCCTCTGACAGTTGCCAACTTAGCCCTGATGTAACCTCAACCTTACCCAAAGCATGATGCCTACTGCTCCGCAGGTGACGACCTCCCGCAAGTACAGCGACCGCCTGGAGACGCTGTCCAACGTGCGCGAGGCGGGCATCTCTGTGTGCGCCGGCGGCATCATCGGGCTGGGCGAGGGGGAAAAGGACCGGGTGGGGCTCATCCACCAGCTGGCCACGCTGCCCGAGCACCCGGAGAGCGTGCCAATCAACAGACTGGTGGCGATCAAGGTGGGGTACAGAGGTCAGGGTGGATCGCTCAAAGAGTGGCACTGAAGCGAGCCACCCGGGCTAACTGTGCTACCCTGCCTCCCTTGGCTAGGCTTGACCATTCTTTGTTGTCCTGCGTCCCTTGGCTTCGCCTGACGGAGAAGGTTTTGCGTTCTGCATGTGAGGTTGGTTGACAGCTCAGAGGATGAGAACGTTGCTTGTCTACCATAACGAGCATTTTTAACAATTGGCGTGTGGGCGTGGGCAGCCCAGTCATCTCACCCCAAGCCGTCACCGACCCTGCCCTCACCAGCCACCTGCAACTCTCTATCCCTACTTTTCCTGCAGGGCACCCCCTTGCAAGGCGCTGAGCCGCCCAGCGGCCTGGACCTAGTGCGCTGCGTGGCCACAGCCCGCGTGGTAATGCCCCGCACGGTGGTGCGCCTCAGCGCGGGCAGGCTGAACCTCACGATCGCAGACCAGGTCAGGCCGGCTGGAGGGTTGCACAGTGTTTGTCAGCAGGCATGCTGAGCCTGTAGTAGGAACTCGCGACAGCAGGCGTTGCTCTGTTCTCCCTGCCTGTTTGCAGCGCAAAAGCTTTGTCAAGGGCCGTTGAGTGCAACATGCCTGAGCTCTGGGCGAGACCGCTGTGCTGCCCTGATATGACCCTTGCCTGCTCCTTGCTTGCCTGTTGCAGGCCATGGCGTTCCTTGCGGGTGCCAACTCTATCTTTGACGGTGACAAGCTGCTGACCACGGCCAACAACGACCGCAACGAGGACCTGGCCATGTTCGCCACCCTCGGCCTCACGTCACGGCCCGCATTCATGCCTTACGCGGCGGGTGGAGACAGCAGCCGCACGTTCAAGGAAGCAGGTGCAAAGGCAGGCTGTGCGCAGGGGCTCAAGCGGAAGTCTTTGGAATGCATTTGCATGGCACTGTGTCAGGCGTGTGACTTGCTATGCCTTGTGCATCTGAATGATGCTGGTACTGATTGCTGACCTGCCTGGCACATGGAATGCATTGGAGATGGCTTCCGAAGGGATAACGAACATGACACTGAGCAAACCAATTGCGCGTGCGCAGGTGTCCCAGCATCAGGTGCAGCGGCCGCAGGAGGCGTGTGGGCCAGTTCTAGCCCTGAAGAGAAAGCGGAGAGCGGCGGCTGCTGCGGCTCGCGCACAACGACAGCTGCAGCGGCCGGGGGCTGCTGTTGAGAGCTTGTACGTTCTCTGATGGTTGCCACAGAGCTTACTCCACAGGTGGCAGCAGGCCAAAGGAAAGAAACCTGCTGCTAAGCTGGACGTTTGTAGCAAAGCTGGCGCCGTTTCTTTGGTTGGCCTTTGGTTGGCCAGTATGCTGGCCAGCCAATTGCAGCAAGTGCTTGTACTTAGATTAAACAGCTTACAGCGTAGCGCACGACAAGAAATTGCTGCCCAGCGTGTTCCAGCCTGTAAAAGCCTGCACCAGACTCACACTGTATGCTGATGTGAAAAACATGCAAGGCTAGACGGACATGCTTCGGAGCTTGGGTTCTGTCTAGAAATTAGTCGGGAATGTTGGCGTAGGAAGGCTGTCACCGTGTTATTGTGAGACAGCCCTGACGCTTTGGGCATTCCTGCTGGCGATGCCTGGTAATACGAAGTAAGGCCCAGAATGTGAGAGTAGCCTTCAGGCAACGGGCCCAGAGCCGCGTTTTATATGCAAAATGCGTGCCGCAAGTGGTCAGAATGGTTCTGCAAGTGTCAGCATGTGACTCTGGTGTCCACCTTGCCATGTCTGGTGTCCACCTTGCCATGTCTGGTGTCCACCTTGCCATGTCTGGTACCCCATGTCTGGTAGTTGGATGGGGCACCATCAGAATGGGTTCCCTTGTGAATTCATGTTATGTGCATGATGTCTGCCTGCCACACGCAGAGAGCTTGTCTGGCTGGCCGCCCAGGCACTGACGAGAGTGAGAGATGCGCATCGTCTCCGAAACCATGTGGATGCATGCGTCCCAGCCTCTGTGGTTACCCTGCGGTGTTCATCTCAAACCAATGAAAGCTTAAACGCGCCTGCAGTGCGTTTTCGCAAATGCGGCACCCAGCACTGCACAAAGAAGCTGCCCGTAAATCCAAAACCAGCAGCGGTGGTTTATCATTCAGAGCTGATTGTGCTGATTATGCTAATCGTTCAGTGAGTGTTTAGTGCACAGACACTCCCTTAAGTGTTGACCCCACAACTCGTCGAGGCTCAAGGAACCGGAGACGATGCGCATCTCTCACTCTCGTCAGTGCCTGGGCGGCCAGCCAGACAAGCTCTCTGCGTGTGGCAGGCAGACATCATGCACACAACATGAATTCACAAGGGAACCCATTCTGATGGTGTCCCATCCAACTACCAGACATGGGGTACCAGACATGGCAAGGTGGACACCAGACATGGCAAGGT
>QAXH01003729.1:0-38438 GCA_004335635.1 Chloromonas sp. AAM2 | reverse complement strand
GGGGAGGGGGCGACGGCGGAGGACTGGGTGGCGGTGCTCCGCACAGCTCGCTTGGCCGTGCCTCCTTAGCGGGAATTATCCCGCTACCAACACAACTGGTGATCTGACTACACCTGCCGTCATCAGTTCCTGTGCCAAAGTAGCCAGCCAGGGCTGCGGTCACAGTGCTTGGCAGGACGGGGAAGGAGACTGAAATGAAGCTGCAAGAGGATGGCAGTACATTCCTGCAACCAAAACGGGTACGTTAAGTTGGTTTCCAGACGGCTGCTATTGGCTGTGACAGGGCGCTGTTAAAGGTTTAGCTGGTGGCCTACATGCTCCATCATTGTACAAGGTGAGCGATGCTGAGGTAAAAACCCTGGTCACTAAGTGAATCACATATCCAAATGTATCTATCGCGGTCTAACTGGAAGGCAATAGGAGAATGAATAACGTTCATAGGCTTGTCAAGTAGATGGGCCAACAACGGACATTCAGGTCAGGTCTTCCACAGTTGCACACAATTGTAGTAAAGGTCAATCAGTGCTGCGTGGCCTAGAAACAAACTTACCAAACACCGGCATCAAAGCTGTACTTTTCAATGCCGATCTGCAAAGCCGACAGTTGTGCAGCAGCTCTGGCGCATGTGGTCGCTCCACCACCACCGCCACCAACGTTGATGCCGGCACACTCGCAGGCCGTCAGACTGCCAGTGCCACTGTAGTTGCAGACTTCTAAGATGTTTTCGTTCTGATCGTTCAGGAAGGTGGTTGCAGATGTCACATCTGCACACCTGCAGCCATGCATTTCACAAAGAAACCAAAAGTGGAATGTCATGAACAATTGGAAAGGCGACTTGCGTGCAACCTGATGAGTCTCTGTAGGCGATGCTTGCATCAAAGACTTACGCCTCCTGGTTATTTCTCCAAAAACCGATGCTCAGGTTGTTCTGAGCCGTTGAGTTGCACGATGGCGATGATGACTGCAGCATCTTCCTTCCGTACTGTGCAAGTGGCACCCAGCCTGCAGGCAACGTCGCCGGCGTCCAGTGAGTGAGTTAAAGAACTGTGCGAGTTGATAGACACGGGATAAGATTGGGTCTGTGCAAGACAGACGCAAATGCCACGGCAGCACGAAGAGTCAGCCGCGACTCAATCGCTTGCCTCAGGCACGATGCGAGCGTTGCAGATACTGCTTGGGGAGCTCAGCAATGCTATGATGCGGGGCTATCGCAGGGATGCGTTTGAAGGAGGCTGGACGCATGGGGCCGATGTGAGGTGCGGCGATCCGACAATCGGCCAGTCGGCATCGGCTGCAATGGCATTGGCGCTCACTCACCACCAGAGGCTTCAGCGCTTCCAGCTAGGGCCAGCATCAGCATCGCGCAGGCTTGCCTCGCAAGGCCTGCACGAACCTTCATGACTGAGCGCGCTGACTCTGAACTCCCGGCTGGGCTTTCCCTTAGTAGGTCAAACCTGCTTGGCGCAGGAATTTATACGGATCCCGTTCCCAGCTTGTAACTGCCAAGCTCTGTGGTTCGGTTACACTGTGAAGAGTCCAAGATGGTCAGGATGTCTGATCGTCAGTGCTGTTGCTGCTGATGCGTTTAACGTCCCGCGCTCTGCCCTGCAACCTACCGCCTCCATGCTTCAAGACTGCATCGTACTCATGAGTTGAGGCATATCGGGGCGGATTCGAGCGTGGTTGGCCAACCTGGGACGTGACCACAGCTGAAGATTCATGGACCCTTTTGCGGATAAAGCGTGTTACGGCAGAAAGGAGTTACAAAAATGTCCATTACGGAAAAGAATATCAACGCGCAGGCTGAAAAGCTTGCTGTGATGCCCGCGTTCAAGTCCAGGTCTTACACACCATATATGCGTTGGAATGTAGAGCTCTGAATCTGGAGGCTGGGACGGTGCACCGGTTGCTGGAGACGTCCAAGAGCGGCATCGGAGCCACAAGGCAAATCCCCCAGGACATTGGTCTCGAGCTTCCTAACACGAATGGTCGCGTTACGCAGCAAGCCGATCGCACTACACACGCGCCATGCCCGAAAGCCAAAGCGATACGATACAGCCCGTCGCGCTCGCCGATAATACCAGCCGCAACTTTAGCGCGAACCAGAGCGATCTCCCGTCGGACTGGCGTGCCAGAGTTCCACAGGATGTATGGGAACGTAGTATGGGAACCACGGCAGTCACTTTTGCGCTTGAATAGCTGGATGAAGTGAGAGAAGTCAAATCGTGACGGGAGTGTGACGGACGACTTGAATTCGAAACAGCAGGTGTCTTCTCAACCAGGTCTGGGAACAGGGTAGAGAAACAGGCCACTCATTGTGCGCACAGGCGATCGACATCTGCTGCACGCGTCGTAAACCCAAAGTAAAGCTCCTACACCGTGCGCCCTGCCATGCATGGAACACCATTGTGCAGCAGGAGCTTATCTGAAAGCCACAGAAAAACACAAGCTGGCGCACAGAGCATGATGGGATCTCGGGAACTAGGTAGGGATGGTGCGCAAATACGTGGGCGGTACTGCGAGCCCCGACTGCGATCATCAGACAAACGCAGCAGTCAAGCATTAAGAGAATACCATGATGGGTCTGACGACTGCTGCTGTTTCGTCAGTCGTCGCACCATAAAACCTTGCCTGCCTACTCAGCAACGCACGGTGTGCTTCCTGGCACCAGGTGTACTCAGGGGCACACACAGACACTCTCCCGTTTCTCACGTTAGGATTTGTGCTGAACAAGCCACACGACAGCTGGAAAACATGGGCGTTGGGCTTGACCCCCTACAAAACATCAGGCAAGGTGTTTTCCCTTCATGTTCATGTTCAAAACAGGCATGGTTGGTGTGCATGCGGTTGGTGTGCATGCGGTATCATCCAGTGCTCGCGTAATGTGCATGCTGAGTTCACAATGGGTGGGTAGGGACGTGCAATCCAGACTACAACCAGTGGCAGTGACCCGTGCCTTTGTTTAACGCTGCAGATGGCGGGATAGGACGGCTCCATCTTCGTGTCAGGCATGGTTCGCTAGCATTCACGCTCAAAGGATTTGGGACATCCCTGGTGTAATCCCTTTCTATGATAAGTGATCAGGCAAGAGATACCCAAGTCTGATTGTCTAAGTGATGTCATGGAGTTGTGCAGGGCACGGCATGCACAAAGGTGATGAGCCGTGCTGGCCTGCCAAAGATCTGTGCTGGTCCGCCGAGGTTTCCTATAAGAGTAGAAATCGCTTATGCTGAGCAGCCACCAGCAAGCAAACCCCCTACATATAGCAACAGTGAAGCAAAACATGGCCCAAATGGCTGCACACTGAAATGATGATGAAAACACAGTCAGGTTCTGTCAAGTCGCTCCTCATCTGCTCTGCTGTCCGCTTGCTGTTGATCTTCCTGGGCCGCTGCTTTCCGCTCAGCTTTCGCCTTCCGCTCCGCCTGCAATCGCAGGGCAAGGCACAGTGTTGGATGGGATACAGACATCTCGTCTCCCTTGTTCAATGCAAGTACGCGGCTCCAGCAAAGCCAGCGTATCTAATGCGGTCCTCTTCAAAATGAGTACGAATACAAACTGTGAAAGCATGGCCTATCGATCCTTTAGCCTATCGGGATTTGAAGCCAGAGGTGTCAGAAAAGTTACCACAGGGATAACTGGCGCTAGAGACCTACCTCTTTACCATCTCCCACCTCTATCAACATGTAACAAAGTGCCCAACCAATCCTCAGTTTATCAATATGAGGATTGGTCGGGCACTTTGTTACATGATGGTAGATTGACCCGCTATGTTAGCTGCCTTCATTAGCCCACCATTCCTGCTGTCTTCTTCGTTTGCTTCCTGGTCAAGGCGCTTCCGTTCCGTGCGCTTTAATGGCTGCCCTAGTGTTAATCGACGTGCACTGAACAAAACGCCAGGTGCAGTGCGCGCATTCACACCCCATAACTGTACTGCAGACAACACATGCCATGCTAAGTTCCCACGCACTAAGCATGTATCTACTCAGGTCAAGGAAGCCGTTAAAAGACGTTTTCTCGCATGTGGGATGGGATGTGCACAACCCTGACCTATCCTGAGCAAGAAATGCAAAAGGCAGAATGGCAACTGGAACGCACTTACTCTATCTATATCCACTATTGTGATTGCTGGTCGCCCAAGCAATGCCTCCAGAGAGGATCGGAAGGGCATGGGCAGGAGGTTGGCTCCAGTCATGTACATGGCGATTAGAGGGCTCTGCGCATGGATCAGCAACAGCATGCAACAGGGCTAAACATGAAAACTAAGAGGGCCATGCAGGTGGCGAGGGGTACGGTGAGCCAAACCATGCAACCCAGACTTTCTGGCTGTGTGTACTCACTCCAGACCAGTGGATGTGATTGTGGAAGCATGGCTCTCTGGCTTGGGAAATTGGTGAACGAGAACAAGAGAACAAGAGACGAGGCTGGTGTTATGAAATACATGCAACAGGACTACATCGCACTCATGGCAACAGCTGAGAACACTCATATGAGTGGATTGACACCAAGGTGAACGCGTAAATCTAAGGAACACACGCTTGGCCAAGTGCATGAGTGCAGACACCCCCTGCGCCTATGTGTACCAGGACCAGGCGCCGCCCTTGTCCAATCATCATTACATGGCTTTCCATGGTTCGATCGGCACATTATCGGCTGGGCAACTGCGGGCTTGGCTTGGCAAGTGTGCGTAGCACAAGGCGGGCTGCGCACAGTGGTTTTCTAACCACCATAACTAGTGTAGTAGAGTGGACAACAGTCCAGAACGCGCTTGTTTGGATTCAGCGATGCACCTGCACTTGTCCGGGCACGCGCGTTTGATTGTGTGCAAGCATGCAGTCTACCCCCCGCCTCCTGAGCCACGTACCATGATAAAGATGCGCTGCCTGAAGGTGTTGAGCCAGGTGGGCCGGTCCTTCTGCAAACACACGCATACACACCGTGACTGCTGGTTCAGCAACCAACCACAACAGGAGAGAGGAACTCAGAAAACGAAAGATCCTTCTGCACAGTCGTGTGTTTGTAACAACCATAAGCACTACAAGTAACTATAGGCATATATATAGGCAATAAACTATAGGCATATATATAAGTAACCATAAGCATAAGTAACTATATGCGTCAGATCTCGCGGCTCATTCGTGTGGATGGCATGTGCGCTTGTTTGCTATACTCAACCTAAGAAATGCCTTTGAAAAAGCCGTCTTCGAAAACCAAATCGACGGTTTACAAATATGGCATGATCATCCCACCTGGTACTCTGCCCTGATAAATAATAGCAAGAATAATCAAGAATGATCTGAAGTGTGAATAATATGAATATGGCACCACCTGGAATAGTGCTCTAAAGCCGACCAGGTAGGTGTAGGCTATGGCCGCACCCCCACCCCATATGCCTGCGCACACACAGCGACATGAATTGCTGTCTTGCTCAGGGTAGGTCATGGCGGTGCACAACCCATTTGGCAAGCATGATATCGCTGTGAAGTCGGGTGCGTCCCATGTAGGGCCAGAGGCGGTGTGTGGTGAAGTGTGGCAGGGAATGGGGACATGCAAACACGCCGCAGTAAGTCAGGATGGGTCGAGAAACTGAGCATGATTCTCTCTTGGTATGATGGGTGCATCATGGACATACAATTACGCATTTGGTAACTTGAGATTGAGATGCAATTCATGAAGTGAGGTGCAACAGGCCGTGGCCCACATCAGGACTGGTACTTACTGTATTTCACAAAGAAGGGTCCGATTCGTGGCTCCTTGACACTGGCTATCCGTTCCAATGAGTCTGATGGATACTGGGGTCTGGGTGGTGCTACTGGAGGTGGAGGTGGGGCTCTGAACTCCGGCAAGGCATCAAACCTCGGGCCCGCTGCGCGCTTGCGTGGAGGAGCTTCGGATGGTGCTGTGCTACCTGGAGCAGTTGGCTCTTCAGCCATCATGCATGCAGGGTTTGGTAGTGATGTCGGCTTCCGTGTCAACTATCGGAGCGGTAGGACCTAGAAATCAGGCGTACCGTCAGCCTCTCTGTTCCTCAAACTTGGGCACACTTGGAAGAAACGTCTGTAACTCCACTGCACAACCGTGATCGTGACAAAAGTCGGGCCAGGCTTTTGATGTGCAGCAGGGCACTGGCAGGATGCGCCCAAGCCTTCGCGTGGCTGAACCAGAAGGCGAGCTGAGGGCGTGACGATGGCGCACATCCTCTACAAACTAGGCGTGGCTGCACTGAAGCCGCGCCACAATGGAACTGAGTTGCTGCCGCCCATAATTAGCTTTGACCAGGCGATGCGATTGCGGTCCCAATTCTACCAAGAACAAATGTAAGCACTTGGCCCACACAGGCCCACACACGACCGCACGCCATGCTTGATGCATGGCATCAATTCACTCGGCCACTTTCATCGCATGCCATGCCTCCAGCACCCTGCACGTCGGGCCGCGCTAGGTAGCCATGGCCTAACCCCCAGCCACTTGCGCATGTGACCGCCTGCATGCGGGTTTCCACTTCTGACTGCAAGATCCGTCTGCCACACCCATAGCGCAATTGGCGGAGCACCACTACTGGTATTGCAGCGCGCCAACTGCACCCGGCCCCACGCCATCAGAACCACACCACAGCCAGCCCACACATGCCCATTCTTGCCTTGAGCACAGCCAATGTTAACTAGGAAATGCAGGAGCTCTCTTATCCCAGCATGCAGGGCACTGGGCTCCTGCCAGGGCAGGCAAAACCGCTCTGACAGTTGAGACCACGAAAACACAGACATACTCACCAAGGCCAGCAGACTAGCGTGTCTAAACACACAAGCAGCACTGCACCAGAGCCAGTGAATCCGTTTCTGTTCTGCAGGCCCTGGCCATACGAGCATGTGGTCCCAGGCCCACCCACCCTCCCCCCNNNNCTCCCGCCAGGATCACAGAACTACGCTAAGCGAAAACGTGCAAAGGACGCCATGAAACAATCCAGGTGGGCACTTCCGCATCACACAGGCCCACACACACATGGGACCACATGGTGATGGTCACATGTGCATGCAGTCCGTATCACGTTTGAAGGTTGGCAGAGACATGCAGCTTCATGTGCGCTGCACTCGGTGTTACTTTAGGTACGCGAGTGGTGTCGCTTCAGTTTGAGCATGCTTTCTTTAGACTGTCTGGTGACATACTCAACAAACCCACAGTGGCCCTGTGACAAGTGTCAAGTTTGCACGCGATTTTGCCAGTATTGCGTGTCTGTCTTTTGGTCTAATGAAGTGTCAGGTGAAGTGCTGCTTCAGGAGCTCACCACTGATGCCAGGCACAATATTTATACTCACATATATTTATATCAGGCCCCAGCCAACAACCACCTGTCAATCACCTGTCAACCAGTGTGTTTTTGTATCAGCCACCAGCCAACAACCACTTGTTAGGCACCGTATTTATCTTTATTCTCATGTGGGCAGCACATGCCACATGATCTGACTGCTTGTCCATGCGTTGCGCGTGCGCCTCACTACTTGCAGATTAAGCATGCCAAGAAACTAATGTCATTTGATTGTTTGCGCCTCGCTACTGCTTGCAGATTGAAAGAGATTCAGGATGCGATGGTCAAGATGCCTACCTTGATATCGCAGTATAAGGTGGGTCCCAGGGCCGCAGCTGAAGCAAGCACGTCCTTCCCAACATGTCGCAACTCAATCATGCGAATGTCAACTGGCTTGAGAATTTGTACTTACAACTAGCTGGCGTTGGATGGCTGGCCTGTGCCTGTGCCTGTGCTTGGAACACTTACATTGCACACATGGACACTAGAGCCCATTTTTCCATGTGTCGGCACTGAGTTGCTGGCAGGAAATCGATACTTTGTTTGCACAGTAGGTCTACGGTGGGCCTCAGTGCTGAAGCTGGCTGGAGCAAGCAGGTTGCCACAGCATGCCAGTCATGTGGGCTTCAGGACACATGTTTTCACACAACCCGGCTAGCTGGCCTTGGGCCTGTGT
This sequence comes from Chloromonas sp. AAM2, assembly GCA_004335635.1. NCBI lineage: Eukaryota > Viridiplantae > Chlorophyta > Chlorophyceae > Chlamydomonadales > Chlamydomonadaceae > Chloromonas > Chloromonas sp. AAM2. The sequence goes on along the minus strand of QAXH01003729.1, from coordinate 30,459 downwards.
TGCGGGACTCTTCGCTGCATACATGAGGCCTTGCTGCAGTTTTTTTTTTGTGTGCTATGTGTGCACTGATGTGTTGCTGGCCGAAAGTCGTCATCTTGTCCGCCCGGCGATGCGCAGCAACAATGCAACCACCATCATACATTGCCGCTATATATGTCTTGTCTTGATGAAGAATCGCCACCTGACAAGCTTCTGTGTGTTTGTTTTTTGTTTGTTTGTTTGTTTGACAGGAGTCCCGCAAGATGGAGTGGAGCGAGGTGGACACGGTCGATCTCCTGGTCATGACACGCACCGCCATTCGCCGCAAGTACACCAAGAAAAAGTGAGGGATGCTCGCGGCAGAACCAGGGGCTGACAAGAGGTTCGCAAGGCCGTGGATTATGCCTTGCTTGCGTTGCACATGACAAGAGGTTTGCAAGACAGGGGAGTTGATGCTGGAAGCAGGGCTTGGTTGCAGGTTTTTGTTGTTGCACTTGACAGCTCTGCTATGACTGGAGTAGTGACCATCGTGGCATAATCGCCGCAGACGGCAAATATTGGCCTGTCTCCGCCGTCGCCTGTCTCCTGGACGGGCTCTCACTAGCTGCTTCAACTGGTTTGTTCAGACTAACGTGACATGTGATTGGCCAAGCGTGGCCCTTTGTGTCACCAGGCGGCCCTACGGTCAGCTCTACTAAGGCTTACCAAGTCAAGAATCTGTATCAGAATGAAGAGTTCGAAGACAGCAAGACAATAGCGCTGCCAAGCACCACGGTGCCTCAACCTGTCCTTTGCTGATGCAGGTTGAGCAAACAATGAGCTTGCACTCCAGGGATCATGGGAGCTGCCAATGGCGAGTTCCGGTGCGGGAGCCTAGTTCCAATAAGGCAACCAGGTCTCACAGTTTCCACCATCTGTTGCTGAGGCCTCCGACAGTCTGACACTGACCATCAGGCTTGCTACGTGACTGGAACAATTTCTGTTGCTGAGAACACAGAACTGCCGTTTTGGATTTCGTCACGGTTAATGCATGCTCGGGCATGTGTACTTCTTTTGTGGTGATTGTGGCAGCTTGCGTGCGTATGCACGTTAGGAAGTGTCCTTAGTGCTGTGTCCCGTGTCCATATCCGCCGGAATAGCTGATCCTGAGCAAGGAAGCGTGTATTCTGATCTAGGCCATGTGATGATCCTTGTGATCTCATGGCGAACACTTGCGGTGCACATGTGCACGTGCTGTTGTAGTTTGGGTCGAGTTTTAAACTAGTTCTGTTGGGTCAAGCTGACCTAGTGGCATCACAGGTTCTATAGAGGCCAAACACTGTGCTATGCAGGCAGCCAGCCAGCTTGAAAACCGAGCCATTCGTTTGCAAGTGGCTCGTTTGCAAGTGTTTGCTCAATACACCATGTAACATCCATTGCAAGCTCAACCACGGGCCTGAGTGTTGAATTGGGACTTAGTATACTCAACATCTCAGGCGCCCAATGCAGTGCGCAAGCACTCGTTTGCTACTATTTCAATGAAAAGCACAAATGCCAGGGGCATGCAGCGTCCACTGCAACTGACATTGCTCAGACATTTCCAACAGACCAGGTGGACTTCCAGGCGTGCCCAAGCAAATAGAAGTCTTGCGCCCTGTGGCTGTATGCAGTGTGTCTGCAGCGCATCAAAAACCTGACAGACACGGTCGAACATGAGATTAGACAAGAAATCCTGCAGCTCATGCCAATGGTCTAGAGTCAGTCCCTCACAATAGGCATGCAGGAGCTCGTTTGAACCGCTCAGAAATGTGACCAGCTCGCTTTAGGTTGAACGAATAGGCAGCTGTCAGCCCTACAGATCAGAGTGGTACATTAGGTACTGAGAGAATCCAGCTGTTCACGTCTGTGTACGTTGTGCCATGTCAGACCACAGCCATGTGCGCCACCATGCTTCATTTCCTGGCCCTCAACTCAGCGCACAGGTGTTTGCCGTTGCTTCGCCATGTCAGCATGGCATGTCCGCCTTGTAATCCATGCCATGAGCCACCCATTGTGCGGTGCTGGCCACATCACCAGTGGACAGGCGTAACAGTCACTCCATACTGGCACGCTAGGCCTTGGATGCACCGTGTGTGGTGCAACCGCATTCTGCACGCGTTGACGTGGCCTGCCCTTGAGTGCAGACAAGCCTGTCCAAGGCTTACTTCGGGTTGCGCCTGCAAACATGTCGTGTAGGGAGCAGTGCATGTGGGCACAGCAACATCGCATGCACTGGGAGCAGTCGTTGTAAGTGCTACACGCTTGCGTGCTTGACTGGTGAGTGCTAAGTGGTGGATTGCAATAGTCACGTGTCATGCATGCTAGCGCCTTCCTTGGCCTGTTGGCCCAGGCTGAGCCCAGCTATGCAGCAAGTTGCACCTGAGCCCCAAACTGCTGTGTGGCGATTTGTCACACAGTGGCATACATCATTGATGCATCATTGATGCCATTGATGCGTGACATGCCATTGATGCAATACGTGCCTGGTATTCTTGTCCTAATTGCCTTGCATGCTAGTCCTAAGTGGCATGCCATGCAGGTGCTCTGTCTTGACTGGATGCCATGCAGCTGCCAGCAAAATGCACTTGTCCCACCATCGTAATATTGACACTATCATATATATCTGATCTGCAGCCATGCAATTGCACTACCGTTCTCTAGGTCACTGCCCTGTCATGGAACAGAAGTACGTACTGAGATGCTGACAGCATGGCATGCCTGCTTCGTCAGGCCAACCCCATGCTGACCTGCAACGACCTTGCATGCCATGCAATGAAAGGCCATGCAGTTGCACCCATGCATGCATCTTGTCAAGAGAGCAAACATGCTACACACTACTTTCTCTTGTCCGTGTGACTTACAACACGAGAACGACGGAGTCTCCTCTCAAGAACATCTTGTTGATAAACCGATCCTTGTTGACAGGTCGGGACGCCTTGTGCCCCTTGCCTGTTTTGGGAATCTGCACGTGCATTCAACATGACCAGATTAGCAATGCTGAAGGACGGCAGCACGAGACCGCCATATTGCAGCCAACTGTGTGCTGCACGTGGCCTTGCACTGGTGCCCATGCATGGCAGCAGCAAATCAGCTGTGTTCTCCATGCGTTCCCACCTCTGTCCACATCTCTGTCACGTTTTCAAGAATCATGTTGCAGTGCCTGTCAAAGGCCTTCACACGGCCCAGGAGCTTGTGGTTGTTGCGACAATTGATCAACACCTGCAGAGAGTGAAAGCGGAGGAAAACTCACGATACAAGGCCGTGGCGACCCAGCACTGCGACAGCAAAAACATGGATGTCAGCTGATCAACATCATGGCATCCGCAAGTGAGACCCACCTGCGAGTTGGTCTTGACACTCGTGGTAAGCACCGACAAGGGCCCTGTGCGGAACTCCTCCTCCTCCTTCTTTTCCAACTCGTCAACTGTCAACTGGGTTGCCATCGCCGCTGCTTAGTGCTGAGACGGCTCAAAGAAAGGCAGGCGAACCTAATGAACGAAGATCTGGTGGCGAAGGGGACAAGCGGTACGTGCGGCTTTCAATTGACCGAAGCAGGCCCAACAAGACAGCGCATCCAATCTGCACGCCGACAAGGCCGAGGTTTTGCATGTGCAACCACCTGTGACCAACTGCCATATGAAAAAGTATGCAGGCAATGATGCTGCCTTCAGCCTCTGACCGTCACACCCTCACCACAGAGGACAACTAAACTGGCACATTTAAGCGTGAAGCAAAGGAGCCAGTACCAGCTATGCGCACTCCATGCAAGGCTGCAGGCTTGAATGCCCCTAGACCCTGCATGCAGGCACAGCTGCAGAGCCTTGTCAGGCGCCAGACCAGCAGACAGCTGCGTGCACAGGCAAATGCTGTGAAGGATGATGGTCTGGCAGAATGGATTGTCAGTTGTGGCGGGACTGTCACAGGGGTACAGCTGCTGCGTACTGACCAAGGACGCGTCTTATTAGCCACTGAGGTGCGTTTCAATTGCGTACGGCGTGCACTTGTGAACAGCGTGTGTGGCGCCAGGTTCCGAAGTTGCAAATTCACAAGCAAGTCAACTGATGTGACATCTACCAGCAAAACAAAATGGAACGGTCATCAACTGGTAGTGTGTGGCTTGTTCGATGGGAGGTGGCTTGTACGAAACACCAAATTATAATCAAATATATGCTCACTACGAATTCTCTGCATTGTCTGAAACAAAAGAGCAGAACAAAACAGCATGTCTTACACCTGCTCTCAACAGAGTGTCTCACATCTGCGTTGAAGGCGCGGCAGTAGACCACCGGCAATGCGTTGTGCATTGCTTAAGGGCCCAGCTGCCAGTGGCGCAATTCTTCACTATGGACGCATTGATGTTCATTTTCACGCTTCAACCTGGCTAGCATGTACAATAACTGCATCATGGGCTTGCCACCCATTCACAATAAGCGTATCTTGATTTGCAATTTTTTCCTGAAAGAGTTAGCGGTGAAGCAACACAGCTGTTGGTGTTGGCGGGTGGTGGTGCTGTTGCGTGGCCTGCAGTCCGGCGGTGACTGCTCAGCAGGGCAGGAGCGGTAGGGGAAACGATCAGCACAACAGCCCTCAGTGCACCGTCAGCACACGACCAACCACCCGGCTGGCGCAATACAGATGTACCAAGTACTCCCAGTACTTGCTCGCTCACTCACTCACTCACTCACTCACTCACCGCAGGACCACCCGCCCGGCCGTCTGCTCATCTCCGCCCCGCCCTGCTGCCAGCTGCGCTACGACTCCGTGACCGACCCGCACCTGCTGGCCCTGTTCCGGCGCGTGCCCCGGGGATCGGACACAGGCGACGGCGCATGGCAGTACAAGCAGGCACTGACGGTACGTCTCAACATGTGCAACAGCTTGTCCACACCCTGCCGAACAGCAGAACTCGTTTATAAACAATTTATTGTTGTGTTGTACAAACAATAGCAGCGTCTGCGCAGCAGCACTGCTCTCACGTCAGGGTTGCTCGCTACCGGCTCTGTGCATGTGCCTTGTCATCATGAGCATCATTACATACAACACAAGTAAGTTTACGCGCTCGCATGCTGGACTGCTATCATGCTTGGGTTGGCCGCTTCATGCTTCCTGACCTCGTCCCATTGCAATCATGCATGTGCAGTTGCTGTGGCACCAGTCCCGGGGCGAGTGCAGTCCCCTGCACCCGTACCTGCAATACCTGCCCGGGAGCCCAGCAGCCGGTGAGTCAGTGAGTGACTGTCTGTGTACATCGGTATTGTCAACACCTTTGCACCCTGCTACCAGTGAGCTTGCTTGGCTTAACTATTGTCAGGCGTGTAATTCTAGGAGAGATATTGTGTCTAGCTGCAGTACCGTGTGTTGAACCATGAAAAGCCATGTAATGATGATGATGATGATGATGATGATGATGATGATGATGATGATGATCACGATGACTCGCTCGCTCACTCAATCAAACACAAGAAGGTTTAAAGGACTGCTGGTGCCAAGTCTCAAAACCCCCTGTCATCTCCTAAATTCGATCCCAGCTGGGCTGATGACAGGGTAAATTAATGCTTGGTGAAAAAAGGAACAAAAAGATCACAAAAAGTTAGAGATACCATGAAATAGAAAAGTAAAGAAGGAAAACTAGTGAAAGGGTGTGTGCCTTTTCCCATGCTGTACGACATCCATGCTATTTGTACCCAGGTGTGGGGCTGCCGGACGTGGGCATGCGCCTGCCAGACGACATCGTGGAGGAATTGCAGGACCCGTTTCTAACGCAAGACATCCAAAACCATAAGTGAGTGACACCACGTGGACCTCTGGGGGCCGTTTTTCTTTTGTCAGCCAGCCGATCAGTGATCAAGGACAGGTAAGGTGATTCTCAAAAGACTCTTTTGAATGAGAACTAGCATGCACCAGAAACAGGCTGCTTCAGCATGTCGTGTGCCAGCATTCAATGAATGTTCATTTGAGTCAAGGTTGGCATGTGCCAGGAGTTCCAGACGGCTGCTTTACCATAACTTGCCGTGTGGCAGTGTGGGTCCCTGGGAACCACTGTGAAGTGGAGTGAGTGAGTGTATTTTTACATCTGTATCGTCCGAGAAGTTGAATAGAAGATGGATCAAGTGATTGTATGTGTGTGATTGATTAATGGTTGTATGATGTAGATTATAGGGGTGCCCAAAAACAACAGTTTACCAGTTCTGGGACAATTTAAGTATCCTTCACTGGAACCAGTGGGGTCGATGAGAAAGTAAGAAGGGGTCCAACAGCCTTTAGAATTGCATAAGCCCCAATTATTGGCTATTGTGATTGTGTGTGGGTGGTTGATGGCCGGTTGCGACCAGGTGCTGCACCTACCTCATCAAGGCCATCACATGGCCGTGCAATGAAACCGAAAACGACCTTTATGCGTGAGTATCGGGCAGGTCCTGTATACCGGTGCACAGGGTGCCACACGCGCTGTTGGGACGTGCCCGTCATGGCATGCTTTTGTATGACTCGGCCTGCTGTGACGTACCTCATGGTGGCACACCATTTAAAAGCAGGCTGAATTATGGTTCTCAAGGATTGGCCAGACTCCCAGGCCGTGTCTGAATCCTGACATTTTCTGGCTTTTCTGACATGGCATGGCGACATGGTTGCTGGGAGTTGGCTCAAACATCAGAGTCCCGGACGGGATGTCAAACTCTGCCGGATCCTATGGTTGACAGGGACTGGCCACCACGTCACGTCATCTGACCCCGACCAGCATAAGCATAATAAACATAACTGACAGTTTATACTGTCTAAACTACCCTGTCTAAACTACCCTGTCTAAACTCAGTTTATAACTGTCAGTTACGTTTTGCTAACTAGTGTTCAATTGCATAACAATCGAAATTGAGGAATGATATGGTGATAACCCGCACAGAACCTGGGCATTCAGTTTGGTGCATTCGCCTGTCTGTACCTCCCGTGCTGGATGCCTGCTGAATCGGTTCTGTGCTGCTGCTGTGAATTGTGTGTTGGACTTGCAGAAGCTGGCTGCCGGAGTTCTACCAAGCGGAACTAGCTCCTCTACAGGGGTCCCCTGACTCGCCCTTTGGTGATTGGGACATAGATGAAGAAACGTTCGGTGAGTGAAGTGTCCTGGCCACGGCCCAAAAATACTTACCAGGCATCAGGTGTTATCCGTCATCTGGCGTACCTATCATCAAATTTGTCATTGAACATAATGGCTGTAAGGTGGGACAGCCTGTCTGCGGTATGTTGTAACAACCCGCTCGACGCTTGTGAGGTGCCTGCCCTAACAACCCGCTCGCCATTGGTGAGGTGCCTGCCCGGTCATCCCATTCACACCACCTGAGCTTCCGCGGACTGGAATGTCGTTGATTATGGGAATGGGTTGATACATACATACATACATACTGATCAGGTGGCTGTGATGTCAATTGTCACAATGCTGGAAGGCTGTGCAATGCATTTCAGCAGCTCGTGCCCCGGGCTGAATGCATGGCGCAGGTGCGGCTGTGTCTGTGGTGATCTCCCGCTGCTTCGCCCTGCGCAAGGCGTCCACACACACAATGGTGCGTCACAGTGCGGCTCGCGCTCGGAAGGCATGGCCTGCAATGCGCGTGGACAGGGTCCCATGGTGGGATTGTGTGGTGATGAGGATTGTTATGCGGCTTGTGATGAGCTGGGTCAGTTTGCGATGAATTGTGGTGTCAATGCAGGACTCTGACGAGGGTAGGGTAGGGTAAGGTGACGTAGGGTAGGGTAGGGTAGGGTAGGGTAGGGTAGAGGCATGGTTGGTGGCTCCTGTGTGCACTGTTCACACCAGCTGTCCAGGTGTCCAACCCGCAAGGTCTGCTCCCTCATCGGAGTTGCAGGCTCCAGACATCTAGTCGACTACACACAGGCAGTAGCACGTCTATCTATCCAACAGTATTCAACAAGTTCGCAACGCATTTCATGGCAGATGCACAGACCCTGGTAAATGGTCTGAAGTGTGCCTAAACGTCCAATGGAATCCATCAACGGACAGGAAGAAACAATCCCTGCAGGTTTTGCAACCACAGTTGTGATCTGGTTTTCTGTTCTGCAACGTGGCCAACACGTTTCTCTGCACCTGTTCTGCAGCCTCCCCTAATTGACATGGCTGACCACGTGCTGGATGAAAACAGCCACGTAATCAGCGATCCCGACACTGGCGCGGTCAACCTCTCCACTGCGCGCCCCATCAAGGCAGGCAGCCCTATCGTGGTGACGTATGGCCGACACTCCAATGCAGACCTTGTCCTCAGCTACGGGTTTGCGCTGCCAAACAACCCTAATGACAAGTTCGCCTGCCACTGGGACCTGAATATTATGGTGGTGGGTGGCGCTCATGGGGGTGTGGGCACGTGATTTGATCATTCACAGTGGTGCACGTGGGTTGCAGAGCATGAAGAGGACAGTCCTTCATGCAGGGCATGTGTCCCAAGTCAAGTGCATGCAAGCATGTGATGCATATGTTGTCAACCATGCAAGCTCAGGGGCTATGCATAAGCACACATCCAAAGGTGTGGTCAGTCAGTCGGCAAGCGATGCAACCGTTAAATCATCAGCTTGCGCCATCGACTGAAGTCAGCATCTGCACCATGCGTTACTCCGAGTTAGTGAGTTACTTGCCATTCGTTAGTTAGTCAGTTAATTTCAAGTTAGTTACTATATTGGTGATATCAGGGGGGCCCATCATAGCAACAGTGCAAACTAACTACAACAAGTACAAGCATGTTTCTCAGCGTAGTTTGCACAACTACAGTTCTTATAAGTAAAAATGAGTTTCTGACCAAGTGCAACCAATGCCCATTGCACTCAATGACAAGTGCAGTTCATGTTGGTTGCAGGCCATCATTCAGTCGTTGTGTGGCGAGGACTGGGTGCAGTTACCTCTGCCCGACTGGCAACTGTCGCTGCTGGAGCGGCTGGGCCTGCCAACAGCCACAGCCGCAGCTGCTTCGCCGGAGGAGGAAGCTGACGGTCAGTTACAAGTTCGTTTGACAGTTGGCGGCAGCCCCCCTGTGGACGGGCGGTTACTGGCGGCTGTGCGTGTGCTGCTGTGCCCACCTGAGGCAAGGGCTGGTCTGGAGGGGGCTGGCTTGGCTGAGCTGTGCAATTGGGACAAGCCAGTGGAATATGAGGTCAGTAGGGGGCAGGGTGAATGTGAGGTCAGGGGGGCCAGGGAGGGGTGGGCGCTGGGAAGCTAGGCCTACTAGTACTGTGAGGGGCAGGCTGGGGTGGGAAGGAGCTGGTGAAAGCATGGTGCTCAACAGTGCTGTTGATGGGTTGGCTGTTTCCACGGCCGCATCATGCCCCATGCCAGCATTGCCATCATTGTATAGTTCCTCAGTTCATTATTGTCTAGACGGCCTTGAAGTGACAGCCTGATGTTTGGTTATACGATTGCGTCCTTCAAGAGACCTGAGCTGGCATGCAATAGAACAGTGACCCCGGAGCGAGACTTGGCTCTGTTGCATTTCTTTCCTCCTGCACTGGTGATCATAGCCTTCTTGACATGCAACCTGCGTGCAGGCTCGCGTGATGGCTGCGCTGCAAGCTGTGTGCGTCACCTTCTACCAGAGCTTCCCCACCACAATTCAACAAGACAAGGCGCTGCACGCAGGGCTGCAGAAACTGACAGCGGTGGAAACCGGTGCAGGGGGTGCACGCAGCCGGCAGCTGTCCATGGCTGTCACTTTCAGATTGTCTATGAAACTGGCGCTAGAGCAGGCGTTGAAGGACATCATAGCACGTGGCAAGGCTGTTGGGGCAGGGGCGTGAAGGGAAGGCGTGCATAGGTGCATGTGGGCTCCTCGATACATTCAGTATGTATATTGAGTCATGCATGGCTTGGCGGACAGAGCACAGGCGTTTGGGTGGGCTGCGTGCTTGGCTACGAGGTTCAGGCAGAATGAGCTTCTTTTGCATGTAAGAGCTCTTATGATAACGTGGTCCAAGACTTCAGCAGCCTATTTGACAGCCTTTGTACGTAAACACGAGGACGTGTGGACATCACACAACGGTGACCAAGGCCACGTGTTCAACCAGCCAATGCTTTGGAACGTTTTCGACACCACAACCACACCATACCAAAGCCTATTGCCTGCCTACACAGTGTCACCTGAGGGGAGGGACTCCATTTGTAGTTTGGAAGAGTTGGAGTCCCTCCCCTCAGGTGACACTATGTACGCAGGCAATAGCTCCCCTTCATTTGTAGTTTGGAAGAGTTGAAGGGGATTACGACACACCGCGATAATAATGGTGGTGACCACTCCTCGAGGTTCTATCCTGTCCGCAAACCTCGTTAGACCCACAAGGGCCTGAAAACATCCATGGCTTCATGTTCGTCTCTCAAATGTCATGTCTCACATATCAGTCTGATTGTGTCTACAAAACGGAGCAGACCCAATAGAAGAGCACTACCACTGGTCAAGAATTGTCCCAGAACTGGCAAACTTGTTTTTTTAATCGTCTCTGCAGTGTCACAAGTCCAAGGCAGAAAAAGGTTGGCCATCATGAGGCCATTCTGAATTGCCACTGATTGAACCAATTGGGTCGGCCTCAATGCCAGTGACTTGCCTTGCTTCTGTCTCGGCTGTCACTTCACAGTAAGACTGCATCCATCACTTTGGTCCACCTTTGAACATTTCCGTGAATGGCCATGTGCAAGGCTGGAGTATGACTTGGGAGTTACGAGTACGCTTTCACGTAGGTGCAACTTGAAAAGGTGTACGTACACCAGCTTAGTTTCGGAGAGAAGGCTGCTGTTGATCCCACCCTGGTAGCCATACACTCAAATGCGTAGCTTGAGCTGAACACAGATTGAGCTCATAAGCTGATCAGCATGCCATCCCTAGATTTCCGTAAATGCATCTGACATCGATTCAGCTGACATCCATTCAAACCAGCCAAGGTTCACTGAAAGAAAGCCAGGGTTTACTGGAAGAAGCCAAGGTTTACTGCCAGTGCATCCGCGTAGGTGAGAGCGTTAGGCCAGTGCAATTTATCACTGGTCCATCAAAAGTTCACTGGCAAGTATGTGTAACTGAAGAAGGTGTACATAGGTCAAGGAAGCTTCGGAGCGAAGGCTGCGGTTGGATGCCCTCCGATCATGTGAAGGCCACATGCCAAACAACGGCACCGGTTTCACTTCAAAACCAGACTGCGCAGACGAGGGCAACACAACGCCTGTCACTGGTTGCACGCCTTTTTCAGTGCCTAATTGACGCTTTTGGGCCGCTCCAAGGCTTGCAACACGCTATCGCCGGCATTCAAGCGGACGCACTGACCGGGAAGCCAAGTCCGGCCTTTGCAGCTAACGCAGATCAGCAATGAGCACCAGTCCACGAGTCCCATTGTTTAATCTTGATGACATCTGTCTTCATCCCAGTCCGCGGTTAAGCCCACGAGCTCCGGCGGAGATCAGAGCTCAACTCAGTCCAACGAGCGAAGGAATGGAGAGTGGACAGGCTCAGATGCTTCTATAGTGAGTGCATGCAAGTCCGAGGTTGCACCCGTCATTTCAGTCCGAGGTTGTGTCGGCAGGTTGCACAAGGTTGCAAGCTGACAGATCATGTCCGATGCCGGCTGCTGTGCCGTGCTATGTAACCTCGTTCGCAGCACGGCGCTTTTTCCCTTGGGCGACATGGACGAGGCTGGAGCAAGGTATGTCAAGCCCTCTCTGACATGCACATGGAGACATGCAACTGGCAGAGAAATGATCAGCTGCGAGATGCACAGCTGCACGGCGTGCACACATTGCAGCGCGCCCGCAGTCAACGGTCTCCAGCGCTTGCAAACTTCAGTTCGAAGATCCGAGCATTCCCAGCGGCCGATGATGTCATCACCTCTGTTGAATTCTTCTAAGGGTGTAAGAATGAATTGATCAAGCGCGTCAAGCGCAGGCATCCCAGAAGCATCATGCAGGTTTGCACCAGGCCTGTGCGTCCCTGCCATTGACATCAACAAACCACTCTTGTTCGCAGCCGCATCTTGGCCGCACGGCATCAGTTCTTTGCCGACCCTCGTTTCAAGTCACGTCTGTGCGAGGATTTGGAGGCCACCTGTGAGGCTGTCAGCCAGGCGCTGCTGTCTCACCCATCAGCCAGCGGGCCTTGTCTTACCTTTATGGTCGGAGTGGTGCAAATGGCCCTGGCACATGAGCCAGCCGAGCTGCCTCAGAGGCTAAACGTCTTGCGGGTGGGTGATTCAAACGTTTGGCGTGCGATCAAGTGGCAGCCACGAACCAGCTAAGATGGTTAGGGGTGAGACGGATACGGATGGTGAGGTTGGCTGGCTCATGCAATTTCATGCTCATTGTGACTTCCTTCATGTTCCGAAACGCGGCCAGTCAAGAGGTCGCCAGTCCACAGACATAACACTTATCACAAACGAGTTCAGACACGCCTACGACGGGCCTTATCACAAACGAGTTCAGTACACGCCTATGACGGGCATCTGCGCTCACTGGCAATAATGTATAGTGTGCAATATGGTAGAGTGTTTTCACTTGTCTATCGTGTGGGAGATGTGCTCAAGTACATGGTCGTTCCATACTATCATCAGATACACAGCACAACGGACAGCACCTGATGTGCATCTTTGATAGAATCTAACATGGCTCTTGTACACTGGTACATGGGTGGTGGTGATCAAGTTAGTGACCATGCCACTGGCTGACAGGAAAACGAGAGAAGCAGAGACAGGAACGGCGCGTTCGCATGGCACTGCACGGCTATCACCGCAGTTGCGCCGACGTTGGCGACATTACGATGTGCACGTGGTTTGCCGTCGCAGGGGCTGGTCTGCCACGCCCATCAGCACGCCTCCATCTTCAGTCTGTTGCAGCAGTTGCTGGATCAATGCAGGTGAAAAGGCTCCGGAGTTTCTTTGCCCTGTCAGCTTCTTCAGGTGGCCTGACATACCTTGCGAAAACAAACTGCATTTTCTCATTGGCCACCCGCCTCCTTGGAGAGGTAGCCAAGCCTTCCATCCCCCGACTGAGACAGCCTCACTGAGAATTAGTTCAATAGTTCAGTAAGCAATAAGAATAAGAAGAAGGGGCATTTCCTCATTGGCAGTACCTGCGATAGTGCGTGTGTTAGTTGCATTTGTTGCTGATTGCAGGGTCGATACTATCCAGACTTACCAGCTCTTAAACATTCTTGTCAGAGGCCCCACCTCCGTCATGCCGGGCATTGTGACTCCTCTGCTGGCAGTGGCAGCTTCATCATCGGCCAGCGACTGCGTGCGGGCAAGCGTGGTGAGTTCTAGCTGGATACGTTTTCTGGGAGTACAAGTGACTTTGCCGAGGCTGAGCAGAACTAGCATTCCCAGTCCGTGCATGAGCTTTGTGCCATTGGCCACAAAACCTAACGGGCCTTGCTTCATTTACTTTCCTCACCAGGGCTTGCTTCACACCCTGGCAAACAGCATGAGCGAGCGTTTAGCAGGAGCCATTGTGGCAGAGTCTGGATTCGCTTTGCTGCTCCACGCTTTGCGCCGCTTTACCCGGCTTGCGACCTTCACTGAGCCTGAAGCGGCTAATGGAACACAGCATCAGTACCCCGCTGGCCAAGTGGCTCACCAGCCACCCGAGCTACCTGGATGCTGCTACTCCTCACTGCTGCATAAGCTGCTGACCGTGCTCAACCAGGTGTGCAGAGTTCCTGATTTCCAACAAGTTGAGGATTTGGCGACGTCGGCGCCTTGTGCTTTGACTCAGACGTTTATATACCTGTTCATGTATCATCAGACCTTGAACACAGAGTGCCATGTTCCTGACAACACTCCTCAATGCGTTTACCCTTGCATTCAGGTGTTGATTTGCCAGCCCAGCTATGGTCTGAGCGATCTGGAAGAAGATGAGCAAGCTGACCTAGCACATCAGATCAGGGCAACGATTGCCGCCTGCCTACCCACGTAAGGATGTGCCTGGTACACAGCAGTGAAAGCATAAAGCAAGTTGTCAGTTTTGTCTTGCATAGTGGCCACGCAGATATGACAAGATCACATTTTATCAGAAATCATTGGCTGGGAATACGTTCACCATGCCGGAACATCTGTCACACCACATGTTGCTCTATTGCTCAAAGCTCATCAGACCATCACGTGAACCACTCACAGCCATGCAACCGACATCATGCAACAGAGCCGTCCATTTGCGTTTCCATAGCCTCCAGTGATGGTGCTCCAAACACCACAACAACCTTTCGTATGTGCTGTGTTGGCAGGTACGAAATGGCGGAGGTGCTACACACCTTGTTCCACTGCCTTATCGCTCGCCGTATGATGGACAACGACAACCTTGGTGCTCATGTGCAGCAGACACAGGCACAGCAGCAGCAGCAGCAGCAGCAGCAGCAGCAGGTGGAGCAACGGATAGCACTACTGCAGCAGCTGTTTGCAAGTGCGCCTTGGATGCGGCCTTCGGCCCCTGTGTGTGCTTGGGTGTCCAGCAAATGGCAGCATGTGCATCCGGTGAAGTGCACCGTCCAGACGACATGGGGCTCCACCGTCCCCTTGGCCAGCCGCCTCCTGCATGCTCTTGCCAGGGTACTGAGCACCTTGATTGTTTCCCAGAGGCCAACACTGGAAGCAGTGGTGGTGCGGAGTGGTGGAGTAGCGGCCCTTGTTGCGTGCATGCTACTGCAGCCAATGAGCGACCCCCTTTGCAGTGTTGTAGCTGAGGCTTTGGAGGGCGTGGTGGAGAGAGGCAGCGTGGAAATGTGTACTGCGGCGTTTGAGGGTGCTGGTGGCCTGTTGGCGCTGCTGAACGCTTTGCCGCGGTGTGTCACTGGCCCAGGAGGCAAGACAAACAAGTGAGTGGATTTGAGCCGGTAAGCTCGGGTCAGGGTGGACAGCAAGTACGTATGAGTGGTAGTGGCTACGTGGGAATGGCATTTGAGGAACCTTTTCATGATGGGTGTGTTACGAGTGCTGGTTTCTGCAAGGGCTGCCTGAGTCTTGCCTCTGAGCCTTTTCGTAGGTAATCATGCTGAACCATTCACTGCTACTGCAGGACTGGATGTTTCAGTGCTGTTTCCAAGGTGATGTCAGTCATCCTTTCCCAGCTGCCAAGCAAACCCTACACCAGCCCCAGCCTTCCACGCACGCCACTACTTCCCACACAGCGCCTCGCTCAGTCAAGCATGCGTGGCAGTGCTGATGTACATCAGCAGCCACCCACGGAGCAGCATTGCAACGTAGCTCCGCCTCATAGCAGCCACAAGACACAGACAGCCAATCACCACTCCACACTGCCCTTGACTATTCCACGTTCACCAGCCCGATCACCAGCCCAGCCCCACAGTGGGCTCGCTACAGTGGTTGCTGGTCACTCAAATGGCGATCCTCACTCTGGCGGATTTTCATCACCAATCAGTGCCACTTACAACCAGAGTGCCACCCGCTCGCCAGCGGCTGTTGGTCCTCCTCACAGTGTTTCAGGTACAAGCCCCATCGTACCAGTGACCCTTACTTACTCGTCTGGGCCACAGTCACCTGTGGGCGCCAACAGCGCTCACGTCACAAGCCCCTTGGTGCCAGTAGCCCTGTCATATGCTGGTGATGCGGACTCTGCTGGATCCCCCTCAAGCGCAGCACTGGATGGCCGTCGAAGCAGCCATGAAGCAGGCATTCTCTCCCCAGCCAAGGAAACACATGTAGCTCCACCCGCGTCTCCAGCCCACCAGCGCAGTCACAGCCTTCTCATACTTATGGCCCCAGCACTAAACGCCCGCCAACAGGTACAATGGTTTGGTAGACTAGTCCTTGTACAGTGCTAGGCACAAGGCAAGGGAACATTATGTGTGTAGATGGGTCAATTTTCTCTGGTCGAAACCCTCATGTTCTGGCAGCAATTCTCAGCTGTACGTTCCTGTTTGTGGCACAGTATGTGAGGCTCTAGGCACCGCCAGGCTACTGCAACATAATCCTCACCCATACATCCTCTAACAGTACCATGGGTAACCATCATACTACTGTGGACATCTTTATGTTCGTTGTTCACAGGTGTTGGTTCAGGCTACCTTGGATCATGCCGCCGCCTGGCAGCGGCTGTTGGCTGCCACGTCCTGGGCTCGGGCACATTCCCAGAAGCGTTTGGTCATGAAGGGCGTGCCCGGCGAACCACTGCCAGAACCCTTTGCAGGGCACAAGATGCAAGCTTGTAATGCAGCAGAAAGCCCTAGTATGCATGTGAATGAGCAAAAAGCGGGCAAGCATGCAAATGGCAAGGCAGCGTCTGGGCTGGGTACTGGCGGCTGCGCAGCAACTGGATGTGGTGTGGTTGTGGAGCCTGTGAGAGGGGGCATCGTCAACATGCTGGTGAGATGGGCCTCGTGCGAATTGGTTCTGCAACATGTGAAGCTCTCTTGTGCACTGTGTTTTGCGTTCTCAAATGAAATCTCTTGGGCCCGGAAGTACTGTGTGCTGTTCATCCCATGCATTGTGGCGGCGGTCACAATGCCGTACATCACAACACACCCTTACAATTCCATTACCATGCATAGGCACGGGCTATGCACACTGTGCATGCGTGGCCCTCCCTTCCCTCACCTATCAACAGTAGGATATCATATCAGCCTGCAGACTGGCACACCAACATGCAAAAGCTTGTGTGTAGGCCGTTGGTGACGATGAGGTGTTTGAACACTGCGACATGGACATCGACATGACATCGTCCTGGCTCATGTGCGACGGTTCACCAAACAAGGTATGTGCACATGAGGGTTTTGTGTGCAAACATGCACAGCCGCCGACGGGCAAACATGCACAGCCGCCAATGGGCAAACAGACCAGTCCTGTGCAGCTGATGCATATTTAGATGTGGCATTACGCGCATGGAGCAATTCAGAGCAATGAGTGTGCTGTATCAGTGAGCATCTGCACAGCCTGGCTTGTGCGGCCTCAAATTGTTTACAATATGGCCTCTGCATGAAAACGTGTCACAAGGTTTCGAGATGAATGCAACCAGTTCAAGTTGACGTCCAGAAACACTCGGCAGATGGTGAGGTTGCATGTGCTCATGCACCCAAGCGTATCTGCATCTGCTGGACAACAGCTGTGTTCTGTTCTGTGCACTGCTGTGTATGCAGGGCACGATTTAGGTTCATAAACCCGTGATCCACCTTGTGATTTTTAAGGCAAACATACGTGATCAACAGAATGATAGTAATCAGAAGCCAGAACGGCTTCACTGGTTGGCTAAAGCGATGGGCACGGGTTGCGGGATGTCCAAGGCTTGAAGCGAGTGCAGAAACGCACAATTTGCAGGAGCCTGGAAAGGCTGCTGTGGTAGAGGCTACGGCAAGGCTGCGGTACAAGACCACGAGACCAAGAGAAATACCACGAGAAAGAAAGTGCACAGTTTGCATTAATAGCAATCCTGCCAGACAAGCAAGGATAAAAGCCAATGTCTATATTGGGACAGGTGAAGTTTATGGCAAAGATTTATCAATTGTTGGGACGCTTGAGTGGCAAGGTTCCCGTGAATAACAAGGTGCAAGCGGACTAAAACAATGTCATGTGACCGTGCGTTGATTACGGCCAAAGCACAAAAAAAACGCCCCACACCGTAGTAAAACAGTGCACTCGTACACACGCACAATATCAGGTCAGGGTTGCTGCACTCGAAAAATCGCATCACAACGGAGAATCACAGACAACAATTGTCCCAGACCTGGCAAACTTCTTTTTTGTGTGTGTTGAGGCCTACCCACTCGTTCTTGTAGCCGAGCTGGAGATCTCTGTTTTTCCAGATATACTTTGTTATGCCATGCTGGAGTTGGAGGCTTCAGGCTTGGCTTTTTTCCTTCTTCTGCCAACCACGTTGCGACCTCATATCCCAGACATCTCTCCTGTGATCGCTTCTGCATTCGTGATCTGCCTTATGTCAGCTGTCTGGACTGTGGATGATGTCTTTCTTGTGATCGCATGTTAACTCGTGACCCACGCTTGATTCAATGCTGATTAAGATGTTGTGATGATTCTGCTGGGGAATGGGGCCGAGCTGCTATCAGGACTTTGACTATGCTTGAATGCTTGTCCTTGGGCATGTGCTCTGTGTTCATACCTAGGCAACATGCAGGAATGTAATACATACTCTTGGCTATGGCTTGCACGTGCTTAATGAGTGAAGCAACTTAGGATGACGGTTACTGCTCAATAGTAGGCCTGGTTACGGCAGAACAGGCCAGCAGTGACAGGATGTAACGCCACAGGGACGTCAGTCGCAGCCAACCTAATCACTATTCAGGCGAGCCGAACCTACGTGGAACCGCTTGCACAACAATCCCACGCACCCACCACTCCACAAGCTGCACAGTGGATGGTTCAGTATGTGTGATGTGTGACTTTTCGGTCATGATGCCTCCACTCTGCCTCCGACTGGGCAGTTGCGACCAATCGCGAAGTCTACCGATACTCGCGAAGACATGCAGCATTATTCGAACTGTCAAGGATGAGAAGCGCCGGGCAGTTACTTCATGCGCTTCAACGCCATGCGGCAAGCCAGACGTCAGTAGGCTCCGCACTTGCGTCCCAGCAAACAAGGTGATTGCCTAATAAGTCGCACATGTCTCAATACGAGGGCATCCATAGCTATGTATGCAGCAGACTCCGACAGTTTGGGCACCCACCACGTTGGGCTAGCATGTTCAACAACCTGGCAATGTTCAGTAGCAAAGCACGTTGATTGTCGTGAGCAGAGCGATGCTGCTAAAGCAATTTTCTTCAGAGTTTCTTCAAGGTTTTGGGTTCCTTTGAGCTCGAGGGACTGACATGACATGCTGACACCCAGTCAGCAGACATACCAACTAGTGCATATGCTTCAGATGGCGTATACAGCCAGCTGCCCATGAGCAGAGTTGCTTCAGCACCTTCCTAAGTTACATTCTCTTCAACGCAAACTTTTAAAGGTCCCTTCAAAAGGGACTCACAGGGCAACCCACTTGGTATGCAACTGCAGGGAAGAGAGTTGCTGTTGGGCTGCAACAGGATTGCGATAAAACGCCTGTCAGACTGTTGTCACTGCGCTGTCATGTGTGCGCAGGCGGTTACAAGGGTTTGCTCGCATCGCAGAGCATGAGAAAGGCAAAACGAAGTTCAGCGGGTGAGCCCACTTCTGATAGCACCTGTAGGGTGATGGCGTGGTATATGCAGTTACTATACCAACTTGAGCAGTGACAGGTTGAAAGAAAATTGTCTCTGCCTACAAACAGAGCACTGACACCTGGCATGTGATGGTGGAAACCGCACGTGAACGCTCACAATCTGCAGATACGAATTCCTCCAGTGTATTGATAGTGTAAGAAAGCAGCATGGATGTAGCCACACACGTACAATGTGTACTGTGTGGAAGTGAGCAGTGGTGCAGGATTGCTTCTGATGCCCACCACGCGACGCAGGTACTATGCCGGTGGTTTCTACATCAACAACGTGCAGGTCCCGGGGTCAGTGATCGCCCAGTCTGACATGTTTGTTTTGTGGCGGCCGCGCACCATGCAAGAGGTGACGGTGGAGAGCCTTATGTTCCTCGAGCTAATCACCCCAGCGCCGCAGGTTGGTGCACGTAAGCTTACCAAAGTGTATGGTACAGTTTAACTGCTTTGGTGTTCCTTTGATAATCCAGGGAAGCCATTAAAAGAGCCTGGCCTAGTTTGAGCAAGAAAGGCCGTGAAAACCTTGGACAGCCCGGCCCAACAGTGTCTCCAGTCAGTTCTTGTAGATTGCAGTGCATGTGCAGTCTCCTGCAAGGTCGTTGTTGTATGCAAGTCACTCTACGGGGCCCGCATGCATAAAGGCAAAGCAAAAGCGGTGTTGAGTTTAGTGCTCTGCTGTTCTGTTTGAACTGGAGATAATCTCCATTATTCACAGGCTCTAGTGGAAGAGATCCAACATTTGAACCGCTCCCCTTACAATGTGTGCCTTCACCTGGGTTCAAACTCGGTAGCTCAGCTCAGCTCCTGTCATCAATTGCTACAGACAAGGTCATGAGTTCTGATCACGACCCTGGGCCTGTCAGCTTACATTTCCAAATCATGCCATTATGTTGCAGGTGTTGGTGCTTGGCTGCGGTGCGTCCGCCCAGCCGCTGCCAGCGCCAGTGGCCCATTACCTCAAGGGCAAGGGCATACAGGCAGAGGTCCTGGACTCGGTGAGGCATCCATGCAACACGCTGATCCATGCACACAGTTTTCCTTCCACCTGCTGGCATAGGTTTTGTGTTTGTTCTCTACACGTACTTGCTGACCCAAAGGCTGTTGAGCTAGTCATTCATCATTCATCATTACATGGCTTTTCATGGAGCTAGTCATTGATGAGCAAGAATAGTGATCGTAAAGCATGCAGGTCAGACGTGGACCTGGTTCCCTGCTAAGTTTGTTCCTATGACTTGTTTTGCACTGCCAGCCTTGTTGCTGCTGGTACTGCTGCTCCTGCCTGGACTGGTGTTCCTGACCAGTTATATGTGCTGTGGGTTTCCACGCAGCGCAACGCCACCGGTTACTTCAATGTGCTAAACGAGGAGGGGCGGGTGGTGGTGGGGGCGCTGCTGGCTGCCGACCCCTCTGTGCCCATGGCCCAGATGCTGCCTAGCCCCGAGGCGAAGGAACCACTGCATGAGAGGCCGCTCTGGGGCAAGAAATGAACCATCACAGAGCAGTTTGAGACTTAATGTGAGATTCAACAGCAGGGAGGATTCGTAAAGAACCAGACTACAACCCTTGTACCTGCTAGGTCATGAGAAGAATCATAGTTTTCAATGGCCTCACCTTCCCCCATCTTTCGCCCCCGTAACTTCTCCAGTGCTGGCCGTTGGTTTGGTTTCGTTCTCTGGCCTTTCAACTTCTACGTTAGCTTAGGTGGCTTCTCTTGTTACCTGCATTCCTTCAGCCGGTCGTTCCCTCTTTGTCCTAACCCTACCATCCTTGCCAATCACCAGTCAGGGTCGTGCTGAAGTTAGTGACGACATGAGTAAGTGGCAACAGAGCTGCTACGTCAGAGCTGCCATGACCACCAACAAGGCGAAGGGGCAAACGTTGGACAGGATGGGCACCTACCTGCCAAGGGCAGCTTTCTCGCACGGGCAACCATATGTCGCCATGAGACGAGTTGGCAGAGCTCAGTGAGAGCAACCAGCAGTATGGTCAGCTGCTCAGACATACGTGGTCTACACCGAGGTGCTGCAGGCAGTTCGGCCACTAACAGGGGTGGCAGCCCCACCCGCCCCCAGTCCAACCATTGCCACCAGCAGGGCCGACAATCAGAATCAGATGATCCACTGCCACCAACTCTGTTGAGCAGAACCGTTGATTCAAGCGACAATCAACCAACTTCAAACGTTTGCTTGCGTCTTTTCAAGTGGGTGTATGTGGTGGGGTTGCGTGTGGTTGTTAGTGTGACTTGTGGTTACGGCATGTATTGTAATCAGTGGCTGTGGCATTATATTTCAAGCCGCTTCGTTTCTCACAATAACATCCATACTACTACCCAAGTACGCCCGGGCTACTCCACTATTTACGTCAGAGCTGCCATTACGTCAAATGTAATGATACAATTCCTGTGTCAACCTGTGCAAATTCTGACCGTGTCCTGTATCAGCGTTATCTGCATGCTTATTCCTCCACACAAAAAAAGTTTGCCAGTTCTGGGACAAGGATTGATGTACCAACACTGATTCCTGGTGGTACTCCCAGAAACTGTCCCAGTCCTCTTGCTCTTTTGTGCAACTGTAATCACTTTGTAGTATGATTGGCTGGTTGGGATTTTGATTGATTGCATGACAACATACACACATGCTTGCTGCAGCATAGCTGAGAGATGAAGTGACAGTCAAGTCGGTAAGGTTGCCTTGCACTCCACTTCTTTACAGAAGCGTAGACAATACCTAACAGCATACAATGGCCAAACACTCCATCCAGCGCATAACCAAGCAGCGTTTTGCACCTCAAATATTAAACGGCTAGCTAGTCAACAAACACGGGCTGCAAACTGTTATATGTAGCTTGTTGCAGCAAACCTTACCCCTGGAATGAGGATCATGGCACTAGCAAGCGTACGTTTGCCTGTACATCAAAAGCAATCTGTCAAATGATGAACTGAAACTGCACCAACCAGCGTAACCGGCTGTGCTGTGAGCACTCCTATTGCCAAGTTATAATATACACAATTACAAAGCCTGTCATCCTCTGCTGACCAATGAGAACGCAAACAAACCGTCCATCTGTTGCAATGATGCTGGCAGCACCACATGGGAGTTTCATGCCGTAACAGCCACCAGGGCGCCTGCAGGTGCATGCATGGCGGCTTTGTGCGGTACTAGTGCTGAAAGGGAGCTTGAAGCTGAGCTAGGGCTGTTGTTAGCTGTGCGCCTGCCATGTCCCTGGCGAGTGGCCTTGCTGACGCAAACAGTTCTGGTGGCAGGACGTGAACCCTCCATGCTGAAGCTGCAGGTGGCTGGTAGCTTCTCTGGGGTGAGCCTAGCTACTGCTGGTGCAGCAACCATGCCACTATCGCCCTTGGACACCACAAGCTTGGGCTTGCCACCACTTAAGCGCTCGCGCTCAAGCTTAGCCCCCATGGCTTGGCCAGCTATGGCTGTAGCTATAGTGTAGATGATGGCGTACTTGGGCATGATGACTGCCTTACGTAGCATGGCTATGAAGGGGATGCTGGCATGCACTGACACGAACCAACCAAAGCTGAACTTCTCCGTGTGCTCGCGCACCATGCCGCATGGCACGTTCACGGCCGCAGTAGTGGCACCAACCGCCAGCAGCTTGGTGCCTAAAGACTGTGGCCGTAGCTCGCGTACGGGCTTGGTGGCTGCAAGCGCTGCTCGAGCCTTGACAATCACTTGGGGGCACACGAGGTGGCCTTTTGGGTTGAAGACCACAGGCGCCAATGGTCCGAGGATCTTACGCAAGGGGCACCCGCCCCCTGCAGTGCTGCTGCTTGCGCTTGAGGTCGGAGCAGGAGCATGTCTGGCACTGTCGGGCCCAATCTTGCGAGTGGGCTTTTGCTGCGCCTGGGGCCTGCGTGGCTGGCTGGTGTGCTGTTGGATTGCCCTGAAGAGCTTGCCGAAGTCGGGCTACGCAAGAAGCAAGTCACAACATAGCAAGGTTAGTAAGGCAGAGAATGTCGAGACAGCAACTCACGTCATCCAAGGATTGCTCGTCGTCATGAATGCATTTGTAGGCTCACCATGTCACCAAACGAGAGAGACATAGTGGCCAGGGGCAAGGGACGCGCTGAGCCCTGACGCAATCCTGCCGTAGGTGCTTCCTTCCTCAGCTTCTCCTCATCAGTGCGCGGTGCAATAGGACGGGCAGGCTGGGATACAGAAGTCCTTGGGCAGGCTGCTGCTGCTGGAGGTGCAGATGGGGCAGAAATGCCGGGTAGAGGGTACACGCCAGAGGAGCCATGCCACAGTCGGAACGTGTGCTGATAATCGTCAAGCTCTTCCAGCACAGGGCGTCGCACGCCTGGTGTGTGTGAAGCTGGCACAAGCGGGTTCAGCGCGATGGATCTGGCGAAGTGCATGCCCTCCGATGCCGCGACATTTGCCAGGAAGGGGCATCGAGCCACTGCGTTGTCTAGTACATGATCCATTGTGAGGAATAGACGTGCTTATGAAAATAGCGATGTAGATATCGTGGCGGCGATAAGAGACGCACGCCAAAAGCACGCTTGAACAAAAAGAGAGAAACTGACGGCGATTGTCAGTTTGTTGTTGTGGCTTTTGCGCACGTCGCTCCACTTGACGTGGGTACAGGAATTCAAACTAGAGTGTCGCTCTACATTCCCCTGTGTGTTTGCTCTGACGCAAGAGTGGCGCGAGAAAGTTCAGTATCGTGTTCACAAGCAGTGTTGTGTTCTGGTGTGCTCATGGCACGTTCTCTATTGCATGGAAAGCTGCCTGTCGATCAGGTCAAGCCTTGGAGCATCTTGTTACCCATACAACAATTGCGGACAAGGCATGTACGCAAAGATGAGCTTGACAAATACTTCAGTTTGGACATGTGTTGGGACATCTTACAAGCCAACGATGTGACGCATGTCTGCTCCTTGAACAGATGGCAACGTCCTCGAGCTAACTGCACGGGAACTACGTAACCCGGAAACTTTCTGGTTTGAAGCCCTACACAACACACGTGGCACTAGCAAGACGGTTGACTAAACAACATGCAGGCATAGCAAATCATTGCACAATCTTTGTGGCTGTAGCGGCTCAACACATGCATAACACAGGTCCTAAGGCCAGGGCAAACAGAGAATACTTTTTGTATGCCTCTACGCGCAAGTACTTGATATTTGCGTTGGACGAGCTTCTTAGTGTGCACCTCCTCCTTGTAATCCCATCCTGCGTCCCAACTTCACTTGATTTTGCTCATTGGCAGCAGCACAGCACACACGCTCCAGTTCTCCTTGCACTGCTTTCCCATCAGCCGCATCTGGCCTACTTCAAACATCCTTGTTCGCTTCAGTGCCAACCGTAGATCTGTGCTTTCAAGGGCGCATGATCGCACCTCCATCCACCAGAGTGCTGCCAATTCCCATTGTTCCCCCATTACACCCAAAGCCAAGCCATATAGTTTGAAGCACAGATCAACGGAAGTTCCTCCCCCTCTGCTTGCGCTCCTCTACCCAAAGCCAAAGCCGGTGGCTCCCTCATGGATTGCCATCAACAGCCTCTCCTGCAGCACTTCCTTGCTCTCGTACTCGGGCAGGTCCAGCTGGTTGAAGCACGTGTGGGCGCTGGGAAGACGGTTCTCAGACGCGCCATACGCCTGCACACAGCAGCACAGTCACAAGTATAGCAAGACGCCAAGGCAAAGTGAATACGCATTCCACACCAATTGCTCAGCCAGCTGCGCTCTGTCCATGTTCATTCTGCTTAATGCATCAGTAAGCAAAAAGCTCTCCTCAAGCCTCCATAACCAAAGATTGCCTGAAGACAATCAGACATTTCGACAAACAGCAGCTGTTCGAGCACGATGCTGGCTTTGTATAGGGTTTTGATGTTACATCAACCTATGGCCTCCTGCAAAGCGCTTTGATATGACCACAGCTGTCCCTTACCTTGTGAATCTGGAACTTCTGCGGCCCCCCAATGCCCTGCAGCGCCTTGAAGCCCTCCAGCGGCACCTTGCTGGTGCCCGTCACAAACTGGATCAGCAGCGCGCGGTCCTCCTTGCCCAGCGCCGACACAACCTCCCAGAACCACCTGAGGGCACACAACACGGTTCGGGATTGCCATCTTGCTAGTGGACAGTGTTCTGCACTAGTGTTCTGCGCAGGGCCCGGAGTGACGGTCTAGGCTATCCGAACAGACGAGGGTGTGCAGGATTAAACAATCACAACAAGGAGGTGGTGAAAGGTGTGTCAAGATTGTTACCAAGGGACATCAGAATGTGCACTATTCTGATGGACAGATGAACAAGATCGAAGAAGTACTACAGATGATGCCGGCCTCTGAATTCCTATCAGGCGAAGAATTGTTGAGGAAGCAAAACTGCTTTCCACACCGCTTCCAACCCTTACACCTGGCGCCCCACTGTGACAACGCTGTTCAAGACTCCTCGTAGCTCTTGCCTTATTTGGGTAGATGCATAACGTTTCGTCCCACCTGATGACTGGTGATGTGGGTGTCAGGCCCTGGTACTCGGTCTGTGCCTTCAAGTCATTCACATCAATGTCCGGCAGGCCGCTGATAAGCAGCTCCAGCTCATGGTCATTGAACAGCGAGATGAGGTGGCGCGGCACCAGCTCCCAGAAGCCCCCCGTGAAGGCGGCGATTTGGTGCTTGATGCTGGTGGTCATGCGGTGCCGCGCAATCAGGTCCACATACTGCCGTTTGTTGGCCTCAGTCACGCGGATATCCTTGCCACCTGGGGAGGAACGGGACAGGGGACAGATGACAGGCAACACCAAGTTAGTTCTCGAGCCTTGTACCAGTCTTGTGCTGGGACCAGATCAGGGACAGATAAGGGGTGAGTAAGCGATGAGTACCGAACCTGAATGCTCTACATT
Source organism: Chloromonas sp. AAM2 (assembly GCA_004335635.1). Lineage (NCBI taxonomy): Eukaryota > Viridiplantae > Chlorophyta > Chlorophyceae > Chlamydomonadales > Chlamydomonadaceae > Chloromonas > Chloromonas sp. AAM2. The sequence continues at coordinate 4,422 of QAXH01003729.1, read as the reverse complement.
GCTTTACAGTTCTGACGATTGGCAGGGTTGCTGTTGTTGCATCAAGGCCTGGCACAGGTTGTCAACGGTTTACGGTTTGCACATTGGTTATAATCGATCACTACGTTTGCTTAGCTTTACGTTCGTAATTGTAAGGGATGGTGAGGATTGCGATTGCGTGAGGGGCAATGAGCAAGCCGTGTTAGAGATTGGGTACCGTACCACGTGGCAGAAACCGACGACAATTTCCTGGCCTGCAACGCACCTGGCACGAGTTCGACTGCCTCCTTCCGTCCGAAGAAGTCGGTCTCGGCCGTGAAGGTTAGGTCCAGCACGTCCGTTATGTCGTGCTCCAGCATCCACAGCAGGTTCTTGTAGTACTCGGGGTCGACACCCTCTATGTCCTCGTACGTCAGAGCCTGAAAACATCAAGACACATGCCCACAAAGTGTAAATGGGAAACCTGATCAACATTGGCACAGTGTGGGTGCCGGGGACATGACGTGTGCTGCAAGCAAGCGTCAAGGCAACTTTTGCGTAATTGGGTGCTGCAGAGGCGTGTTCAACGGCTGGAGCATGCACATGCCCACCCAGTGCTCCAACACTGGGTGAAGAAGAAGGCTGCGAGCTGAATCTCAGTGTGTGATAAGTCGTGTGACAAGTGTGTGACAGATGTGTGTCAGGTTGTCTGCCCCTCACCTGTCCCAGCAGATGCTTGTAGAAGGAGCGTGTGAAGTACGCGTCGATGAGCTGCCCGTCATGCAGGGCCTTGCCCACCACACGACCCACAAACCTGAAAGCAAAACACAAACACGTGCAGCCGTGTGACAGGCATGTTGAAAAGCTGCCTTGTCTGCACGTGAAGCTGCTACACAGTGGTATGTGCAAGTGGGAATAGGCCGGAAAGCCGTGCAGGCACTTCCACAACAGGCACTTCCACAACTGATGCCAGAGAACCACTGTCGTGTCGATGCAGGCAAGCCACCTTCTGCATGTGTTTGAAGATTGTGGTCCTTGGCTTTGAGTCCGTACTCGTCAACAAGGCGGCCCTGCTTACGGTTTTGTCAGCACTTTCCTGCTAGTTCATGGTTGATGCGATATGCTGTAGAGCCCTCACCAGCAGTAGCTTGAAACCCTAGACACATGGCTGTGGCTTTTGACTTACTTAAAGTAGTCAAGGTGGTTGACCCCCCTGTCGCTCTGCACGATGCTGTTGGGGTTGGGCTGGAAGGTGGACCCGCCCTCGGGCACCTGCACACAAGCAACCACACCAAGCCAAGGTTGGACCCACGCGAACCAACCCTTCGGCCAGTCGCCGCCATCATAGCAGGATACAAGGCGGCAAAATCCTTGTCTTGCACTACATTTTCAACGCACACCGCCGCGCCGAGGGCGATATCGTTGCGGTTGCAGATTGCCCAGACCGGGCGCCTCGTGTGGTCCTGACCTATCGCCATGTACATAATTCCTTAGCCTTAATACACCCACTGCCTTGTCTATCCGACTCCGACCGGCCCATCCTTTCCACCTAAACTTCACTATGTATACGACTCGGCTTTGATTCACCTATCGCTTTGTCTGTCTGACCACAACCCTTTCCTTCTCACCTGCACGAACAGCGCCAGGTTGAGGTTAAACACCTCCCGTGCCATGACCATGTACCACTCGCGGGTCACGCCGCCCGCATCAATGCCCTCCTCGCCCTGCAGGAAACGCACACGCATGCACAACTTGTACGTCCAGGTCAATGTGCAGCTATTGTTCGCAGCGAATACGCACTAACTTACTTCAGTTCAGGTTCGTGTGCAGCTCTTGCTCAGGTGCAAAAACTCCAGACTGCAACTTGCACTGCACTTTCAATCACCCACAGTTACAGCTTATTGAATAGTGAACAGCACAGGGCACCCATAGTGATAATTACAGGCCCTGTACATCTGAACAACTGCACAAGCTTGAGCGCCTTCTGGACTACTTGGGCTTTGCACCACTGTCACAGGTAGACATGTGCTCGCTGCTGACCTGGAATGTGACGCTTAGCTTGAGCCTCATTTCCTCGGGCGTGCGGCTGCGCAGCTGGTGGAAGCTATCCTCGAAGAGGTGGTCCCTCCGCACGGCCAGGCGCAGCGAGCCGTAGGGCCGGCCGCCGCCCTGCTGCTCGTCGTGCTGGCGCACCTTGGTACGGAAATAAGCCTGAAGCAAGGCACCAGCAGCCAAGCGTTTGCAATCATTCTGAGAGTTTTGGTAGAATCGCTCAAGGTTGGAGGCTGCTTGCAGGGTTTGCACTCGGGCACCGTTGCGCATGCCTCCATTGTGTTGCTAACGTTGCTGACACTGCAGACACTGTTAGTGTCAGTTTGCGGTGGTGGTATCGTCATGCACATGGGCCTCAGACAGGCATGTCCTTGTACATGGTTATACCACATCCTGCCTTCAACTGCGCTCACCCTCTTGTTGTCGAACTCAATGAGCTTGGGCACGTGCAGCAGGGGCGCCAGGGACGTCTCCAGCAGTGTGGGCGAGCGGCGCAGGTAGGCGTTCAGCAGCAGACGGTGCTTGTCAGCAAACCTGGACACAAGACACAGCAGTGTGTTTAGTGCAAAAGAGAGACACAGCAGTGTGTAAGAGTGCAAAAGCATGACTCATGGGCAAGGATGCTTCTCAGCAAGGATATGCAAGTGTGCTAGTGCGCTGGTGTACGTGATGGTAGTGACTCCTGAAGCTGACTAGCTGAGGCAAACATTCGTTGGCCTGAAGCCGTGACTGGCAGCTGGCTGTAGCAAGAGCCCGCTCAAGCCTGCATACTTTGCTTCCAAACGTGATTATGCATGCACATTGCATGCCCAGCCCATGACTGCGTCTCAAGCACTTTGCCAAGTCATGCAACACTTTGATCTTCAATCGACTGCACGAGATCGAAGGCCTGCAGCACCAAGGCAGCTTGTGCAGTCACCTGTGGAACGCCGTGTCGGCAGCCTTCGCCAGCACATGCGAACCCGCCCTGGGCACTCCTGACACCGAGCCCCGGAATGAGGACGGGCCTGATGCAGCCGGCGGAGTGGCTCCCACAACCAGCAATTCCATTGGTACTTCCGGAGCAGACAGCGATGGTTGTGGGCTGGTGGGCGCAACCTGTGCTTCCGCTGCTGCTGTGGCAGGCGCAGCTGGTACTGCATCCTGCAAGCTGCAGATGACAAAGAAGGACTCCACAAGCGGCAGCACCTGCTGGGCGCCAGCCGGCAGCTGCCGTGCAGCTGCGCCGGTGCTGGTGCCAGCTGCGGCTGCCGCCGCCGCCGCCGCTGCATCCGTTGCAGCAGTGCCCTTGCCTAGCGCAGCCTCCACGTGTGCTATCACAGCGCTCAGTGCGTGCCACAGGGGTTCCAAGGAAGCTGCTACCCTGGATACCGCTTGATCCAAGGCAGCAGTGCAGGCAGGCGAGCTCAGGCTCTGTATCCCTTCCTCCTCCTCTGTGCTTCCTCCTGCCCCCGACGCCTCTTGCCCCCTGCTTGCCTCGGCGTCCGCTGTCTGCATTGGTGTAGGCCCGCTGCTGGGGCTGGCTCTGTTGCTGGCACCTGCGCCAGCAGGTGCTGGCGTGGCTGGTGGTCCTGCACCTGCTGATGCAGCTGCAGCTGTAGCCGCTGCTGGCTGCTCTGCAGCTGGTGGCGTTTTGACTGCCTGCTTGCGGTAGGCCTGCAGTAGGTGCAGGAGCCTGAGCACGCATGCACCCTGCATGGCGATGCTGGACAGCTGCACTGAGTCGCCCTGGAGCCAGGGCACGGGGGCGGTGGTAGACCCGTCTGCTGCGGGGGAACCCTGCTGGCCACCGCTGGGCTCGGCAGCGGCCATCTTCTCAAGAACCTGTGCAGGCGCCAGTGTTTGTTCAGTGTGTGACGTCTGGACCATGTTGTAATGCCGGAAGTGGGATATCACGGCCTGGAAAGGCAGCCAGCCTATGCCAGAGTTCCAGTGTGCTCCAGTACTGCTTGTGTGAGCAAGCATGGGCAGGCGGCTTGCATGCCTATGCAAGGGAACGCGCTCAAACAGGCCATGCAGTCCTGGAGCTGCACGTGTGTGTCGATTTACAGCAGGAGCAATTACATCCCGAAGCGCATAGCGAACGTGTTACATCCCGAAGCGCATAGCGAACGTGTTGCTTCCTGCACATCACACGGCTTAATTCATGGTTTGCCCCACGTGGCATGGTTCATCCCTACCTGCTCGAGTGATGTGCCTATCTGCGCCACCCGCTCCTGCAGCTCGTCTAGCAGGGCAGTGAGGTGCGACGGCGCGACCTCGGCCCCGCAGCGCAGCACGCTGCCCGCGCGTGTGTAGGCCGCTTGCGTGAGGCCCGGCTGGGCCAGGAGGCGCAGCGGGTAGCGCAGCAGGTCGTCAGGCAGCTCACGAAGCACCTACGCAGCAATCAAAGCGGTTCACTGTGTCACTTAA
>QAXH01003709.1:0-17255 GCA_004335635.1 Chloromonas sp. AAM2 | reverse complement strand
GCTTCGGGGTCATCGGAGATCTGTTTTCTCACGCGTGAGAAGTGAGATGGTGCTGGGCTACACAGCTGAGCCGACTGCAATATAAGCGAGGGATTGAGTTGGCCTACGCTGTGATCTCATTTTTGAAATGAGTGGCGGTGACGCCCTTTGGAAGCCGTGCTGAAGCTGGCTCAGGTCCTCAGGCGGAGTCGCACCAACATATACAAGAGCGGACAAGAGCACGACTCCAGACAAACCGACGTGTCGACGTGGACGAGAAGCATAAACAATAAGCCAACAGCCAGCGTTGATGACAATCACTGCAGGACTATGGGTGCTGTTGCCTTATGTGAGGGGAGGGACTCCAGCCCGTCCAACCTACAAGTGAAGGGGATTATGACACGCCGCGATAGTAATGGTGGTAGCCATTCCTCGGGTTGCCATCCTATCCGCAAAATCTGTCAGACCCTAATAGGGCCTACAAGTATTAGTTCAATGTTAACTAACATACTCACAGACCCGACACGCCTGCCCACCAGATGAGCGTCTGCAAGCACTGCACGAATTCAAAGCAAGCTCGGACATACAAATGGGCAGTACACAGCGCCACACGACTGCAATAACCTACTGGAGAGCAACCAAAAAACAGTGTCCAGGGCAGAGATGGTTGCAGAGCAATTGTTCAATCTGAAGCACTTACAAACAATGACTACTATGACTACTATTGACTACTATGACTACTACTAGTGCAAGACTGCTATTGAGTACAGTGCTTGTTGCCTGCTGCCAACTTTCCAGCACTTGTTTGAACCTGAGCCAACTTCTCCAGTCCTGTCACTCCAATGCTTGCCTCGTCATCACTTCCCCTCTTTAGTTCCACACAGACCTTCCATCAACCTCATCATCCATTAAATGCCAAACATCAACCTCACCATCATAGGCCCATCTCGGCATTGTTGTCCCGCTGACCACTACGCTCTGCTGCCAACCGTAACTTTGTAACTTGTGCCATTGCGGCACTTGTACATGAGAATGCACATCCCGCTCAACAGTTGTACAAGCTGTCATAACCTTCCACCTGCCACCTTGGCCCTGCGTGGCCTGCACGCACATCTAGTCTCATCCTGCACATGGTAATGGTGAAAGCCTCTAGGTACTGGAAAGACAGCAGCTCTGCGTGAGTACCAGCATTGCATGTGCTTTGGAGTTTGCTGTGCCATTGCCTGTGACTGTGTCATTGACATGGAATGGTTGGCCGTCTTACACCAACTGTGCCACCCGCTAGCCTGATGTCACCTTGTTGGCCTCCTGCTACCAGCGCCAGCACCCTCATGGCATACTTATACCCCTGCTGCTCACAGAAAACGCACATGTTCCTCAATGTTTTTGCAAATGTTGGTGGCCTGGCAGCAACCTGTCAGCACCTGTCAGCTAGCGCTTCGCTTATGCCCCTGCTGTCAACTTCAACACGATGCCACTGCCGTCTTCATACTACCAACACTATCAGCTGCCTGCTTTGACTCATGCTGCCTGCCTCAGTGTGCTTGCCAATGCGTTTGGCCTGGCAGCGCACTCGCCACCTGCCACCTGCCACCTGACGCAATCTCCACCTCAGCTCCATGACCGTCCTTGGAAGGAGTGCTTTCCACAAACTGACAAAAGGGCTGGCATTCAAATCTGCCTGCCAGCTAGCACCAGTGCCTGCCAGCTAGCACCAGTGCCTGCCAGCTAGCACCAGTGCCTGCCAGCTAGCTGGCCTGCATTGTGCCGCTGTTAATCGAATCAGCAGGAGGGCATTCACTGTCCATCCAAAGGTACCTCACAACCACATTGGGTGCTCAAACTCGTGTTACCCACAACCCGATGTAGCTTGATTGTACGCCTGCTGACTACCTGAGTAAGAAAAGCACGGCCATGAGGCTGATGAGTATGCGCATCATGTTCTGCGTGTCCCCCACAAGCTGCTCCACCTGATGCAGCACAATGCCGGGCATCGTGCTCAGCTCAACCTGCAACAGCACACAAGACAACAAAGCAGTGAGAAATCAACTCAGCAATCAATGACCAGATAGTTGCAACCAACATTTACTACAGCTGCTATCTGGAATATCTATCTTTCTAGAGGCTATCTATTCTAGCGGCAGAATGTGCCTTTCCACCTTGGGATTAGTAAGGCACATCCGGTGAATGTGCGAGATACCCACAACACCATAAGGCAGTAAAGAAGAACATGTTAGCAATGGAGGACGAACAACTTATCACCCGCCCCTCCCCCCCTTTCCCCCTGAGTCAAGGTGGGGTCACAGCTCATTGCTCTGAGTGGTAGCATGTGCCACTTTGGGATTGTATCCCGCTGGGATTAGCAAGGCCTTGGATCAGTGAGGCATGAGACTGACGTGCACACGTCCCTGCATCCTGAGCGCTAGACGATGATTGTGCAAGATGCGACATACTCAAACATTTGGTACGCTGGCAAAAGATTGAAGCATTTGTTGCGCAGCCATACAGATCATCTCCATGTCGCGCACCTTGATCCAGTTCATGTGATTGTCTAAGTTCCTGTTCATCCGAATGGACGACAGCTGGATGCACCTGTAGGGGGCCAGTGAACATGGTCACATGGTGTGAGGTCAAGGTCTGCGACCTGGAGGCTTCTCCAAGCTCCCATGGGCAATTGGCAGACCCCTCATTTGAACTGGGCAGCCTACATTTCGGCGAACTGTGTTGCCAGCAATCACTGTGTTGCCACTGTGTTGTGTGTTGTATTGTGTCGCCTGGAAGACATTACACACGCCTTGAACTTTGCGAGGTTGCATCAGCCCTAGTAACCCGATGGAGTCATGCCATCAGTGTGAACATAACCTTGAAAGAGTGTGTCCGGCGTGTGCAGTGCTAAAGATGTACCATTCGTGCATAAAACCCCACCTGAGCTGCCAGATTACGTTTGCTGCCAAGCGGTTCCTTCCCTCTGAGGAAAGGGTAGGTGGCATGCCTGCTCTCAGCATGTGCAGCAGGCGAATCTGTCTGAGCTTCCCAGAAGGCTTACGCCCTGATTGCTGGCTCTTGGCTCCTGACGGCTGCCCTCTGGGTCCTTGCCATGTCAGGGGCCGGGTGACCAAGTGCTTCTGAGGCCTTGCTGTGAATGGTGTGAACCTGAGGCTGCCTCGACTTCCGGGTATGGCACCACCCATCTTTTTTTTGTCTCGTCGCTCAGTGTGCGCTGAGATAGCCTTGATTGGTTTTGCAAGTGTTGTTCTGAAGAGGCTGGGATGTCCAAGGCTCTGGTTCAGGAAAATCGTGGCATCACAAGGCTGCGGTGGGACGGCAAGGGTTTGTGGTGCGACCTGGGAAACTGATGGCCTGTCTAGTTCTCTTGTCCGCCAGAAATTCTAACAGCATCAGCCCTGCCGAAGCAGCGCAAAGGAGACCATCAGACTTCGGCTTGCATCACGTGGAACCGGCCAAACCCCCCAAACACCCTTTTTGAGCTGGCATGAATAGCCTCGTAAACCGTTGCTACATTACTCTGGTCCCTGCTCCGTCAATCCTGATTGACCTAGACATCCAAGCTACGCGCAGCAAGCCCATTTGGAGCGTAACGGCTCTGGTCTCGCCATGGCAGAGGCGGGTGAAGGCCAAGCCCTGGCCCAGGCCCCGCCCAAGCGCTACCGTAGGGCAGAACTAGATGAGGAAGAGGAGAGGAGGAATGCTCTCCTGGTTGAAGATGAAGCCGATGAAGAGTGAGCTCCACCCCTCCAATGTTGAAAGCTTGGTTCCTGGATTATCCTTCTCACGCTCGGAGGGCATGGGCTGCTTTAAGTTGCATGTGTCACCAAGGCATGCACGTTCAGAAAGCAGGTGCCACGTCATGCATGCCTCGGTAATTGCCTGCAGACAAATGAAGCACGCCTGTTATTCTTGCAGGGAGTACATGCCGGTTGCCAAACGGCGGCAACTGCAGGACCAGCGATTGAGGCAGCTGCTCAAGGTATGAAATGGTACAAGTTTTCTCCAGGCTGCAGCTGACGTCTTGCTATGATCACCTTTCAGTACTTTGGCTGGTGTCAAATGATGGCAGCACTGGGCACGCACTTCTGGTCAGCAGGCCGTGCAAGACACATGCATGGCTCAGCCTCAGCTCAGCGGTAGCCGTCAGAACTGCATGTCAGCATGCGTCACCAGAACTGCATGTGTCACGAAGAGTGCATGTGTGCAGAAACTGCATGAGTGCCGCAGTTGATTTGGTTATGCACACATAAAGAACGTCGTTGGACTGGCTAACGCCGGTGGTTGAGGAAGGACGTCAGGCAGGAGAATAATTCCTGCTGGGTTGCCCTCCGTTGTGTTATGTGTGCATTACAGGGTGGTGCGTCTGGTGGCGGTTCAGATTCTGATGGCCCGGCCTCATCCCGTGAGGGCTCTCCTGCCGTTGAGGTACCTGGGCCTCAGGCCGGCAACAGGCCCAAGGAATCCCTGCTGCTGGCGGCGGCCAGGGCACGCAGGGAACAGCCCGGTAAGTTTATGAATGTGTTTGCAACTGCGTATGCCTCATCATGCTTTGTGCCGTAAAAAATGTACCGTATAGACCATATCTCGTCCCACAGGTCCAGCATCTGTACTTGTACATCATGTTTCTGCCGCGCAGCGTTTCCGCGGTTTGTTGTCGAGCTAAACGGCATTATTATTCAATTGTGTTTGTCTGATCAAATCTCAGGCCTGGCCGATGAATAGGGTAGGCCATATGATACAGCGATTCCAATAGGATAGAGGAGGAGAGGCGGTTACGATAGTCAGAACTTGGCGAGAGTTCAGACAGGGTGTGGAGGTAGAAGCCGGGCAGTAAGTGTGTGTACGGTGTGTGGTGGAATGGCCTGAGAGTTTAGGCTAGGGTCCAAATTGGGGTTTGGCCACAAGTTTCAGCGAGTTTTGGAAAGGATGGAGAGGAGGGTATCAGAGGTGAGTGTGTGTTGGACTTGGACATGCCCGCTCACGCATTTCCACACGAAAAACCAAGTCTACAGGGAATACATGCCGATCATGCATGTTCTAGTCTGTTTTGACTTTCAGGGTGGTATTGATCCTTTACCCTATCAATGGCCTGGTATGAATTATATTTTATCGTATTGTTTGTTGTTGGTTCCAGAGGCCACTGAGGAGCAGAAGCAGCTGGAGGAGGAGGCGGACATAATGAAGCACGTGCTGCAGAAACAGGCCCTCAAGGCGGTCAAGGAGCTGGCAAAGGTAGGTGCAAAGATACCAGCACAAAACTTGTTTTTACAGTTTTACCAGCACTTACAGTTGGGCATTAGTAGGGCAGCACGTGTGTTCAGTTTCCTCACCAGGGGAGTGAGGCCTTGGGTGTGCCATTAGTCAGCTGGTAGGGCAAGCCAAGGAATTGAAAGGCAAGCAGTTGGGCGGGCAAACGGCCCTTAGGCGGTCAAGGAAGTGGCAACGGCGATGTGGGAAGGGGAGGGCACAATAGCTGTTCTATTAGCAATACGGAGGTGAGGGAGCAGCAGGTACGGGAATTGGGCTCTGGAATGTGCCATCAGCTGGCGGAAGTGGCAAAGGTGAAGTGTGAAGGGTTTGGCCAGAGATACCAGGAGCTGGAGAGGAGTAGCGCAGTATGTAAAGTGTTTTGGATTTAGTTGTGCGACTGGTAAGCTGTGTAGGGGTTTGGAGGTGCAAGCACGTGCTGGGTTGATGAGTTACAAACATTGTTGACAAGGAAGGCACACGGTAACGTGTGACGTTTTGACTGGCACGTGTTTAGCTATGTGCTACATTATGCAATTCACGTAGAGTTTGCTGTCGCCTTGACAAGTACAAGCTACATTATTCACATTATTACATTGACAAGTACATACCCCTGATCCTGTGAACAACCACACTCAGTCGCTCACATAACAGTCTGTTCCGTCTGTTTCTTGTGTGTTTCTTGCACTTGTATCTCAACAACTATTGAGTGTCGATTTTGTGCCAATCTCACTGTTTTTTCCCCCACTTATGTACGCTGTTCTTTCGTCTGAATACTCAAGGTTGCTTACACTTCAGCTCATTTCCACTTTCAATGGACTCCGCTTTGTCCACAGGATGTCGTGTATTCCAAGCACATTGCCACGGGCTGGAAACCGCCGCTCCGTTACCGCCAAATGAGTGAGGACGCGCGACAGGAAGTCAGGGACAGCTTTCGCATCATCGTGGATGGGGACAACATTCCGCCCCCGATCACAAACTTCAAGGATATGAAATTCCCGCCTGCCGTGCTGTAAGTGTTGGCTGGGGTTGGTGACACGGCCTCAAACTCAAACTCAGCAGCAGCAGAGCAGCAGCAGCAGTAGCAGTAGCAGCAGCAGTAGCAGTAGCAGCAGCAGCAGCAGCAGCAGCAGCAGTAGCAGTAGCAGCAGTAGCAGCAGTAGCAGCAGCAGCACCCGGCTCAACTGGCACAGTAGAGCGCCGACCCTTGCTTACCATGCACACCGTCATTGTACAGCTTCACCGGCTTCGCGGCTTGCGGTGCTACAGACCAAAGAGTCTAGGTGCTTCACAGCCGCCTACATCACCCTTGCGAATTCTGATTGGGGCCATCATAGCAGTCATAGCAATGGACTAAATTGCGATTGCAGGCTCTTCAGCTTCTTGTCCCATGACTCACTGCACAAACATTGGCTTTCCAAGTACGAACAACTACATAGTCGGGCTCACCATCTCAGTTCGTGTGTGTAATCTTCTACATATAGGTGTATGTGCCTACACCTATATGTGTAACAAACCCAACTCTGGTCATGTGCCTCACATGCCTGACGTTTCTGCAGGCGTCAGCTGGAGAACAAGGGCATCAAAAAGCCCACCCCCATTCAGATGCAGGGCCTGCCTGTGGCCCTGGCTGGCAGGGACATGATCGGCATCGCCTTCACAGGCTCGGGCAAGACACTGGTGTTCTGCATGCCTATGATCATGATTGCGTTACAGGTAAGAGCGGTTGCAGCTGTCGGGACGGAAGAGATACAAGGGGCATGATCACAGCCTGTATGTATGTTAAAGTTTGTAAGAGGATGTAAGAGTCTGTGAGTTCGTAAGAGGACGTAAAGAGGACTAGACTTTGCCAGTGATTCACACAGCATGTTAGCTCTCAGTGATTACTAGGAGATACGTTGATCTATATTGTAATTGCCATCAAGCACATGATCATGATTGTGCTACAGGCAAGGGCAAGAGCCAGAGTAGAGAGCAGGGGTTAGGTTGGGACGTGAAACTTGGCTATGGGGCCAGTAGGACCACTACGATGTGAAGAGTGGATCCACTTACCGATGGCCTTGCCTTCGTGTGCCATCCACACATATGAGTATTTGTCTAAGCCCACGATCGTAATCGTATTTGTCTGCTTAGTTAGGACCTTGTTCATTATTTAGGCTCTTCGTTTAGGCTCTTCGTTTAGGCTCTTCGTTTAGGCTCTTCGTTTAGGCTCATTTAGGCTCATTTAGGCTCAATTTTTGGGCTGTTCATCATTCCGGCTCTGATTCATCATCTAGGCTCATATTCATTTGAAGGAGGCGTGTATTCATTTGAAGGAGGCAATATTCATTTGAATTGCAGGAGGCGATGCGTCTGCCCCTGATCCGCAACGAGGGCCCTGTCGGCATCGTCATCTGCCCCTCGCGCGAACTGGCGCGGCAGACACACGAGATCGTCAATGAGTACTGCCAGGTAAGGCGTCACGGGTCAGGCATAGTATGGAGGCTATATACAGGTGAGCTTTCTTGGCTTGATGATTGTCAGGTGCGTAATTCTTGGAGAGATTTTGTGTCCAGCTGCAGTACCGTGGGTTGAACCGTGACAAACCATGTAATGATGAAAACAGCGATTGATAGTATTGAGAGTGGGGATGTTATGAAGTGCTTTATGGCTCGGGCATGGTGGGGTGTGGCAGTCATGTGAGGTGCGGCGCATGCGGTAGGAAGTATAGTTAGGGTGGGTGCAGCAGCAGTCAGAAGGAAATGGAAGATCTGCGCGAGACTGTGTAGAACATATCCTATAAATCCGTCAATCGCCCCGGTGTGTCTCTGCAGGCTCCGAGGCAGGACGGTTACCCTTGCCGTAGTCTTGCCAGTCTACTGAGATAGTCTTGCCAGTCTACTGAGATAGTCTTGCCAGTCTACTGACATGCACATGAATAATAACAAAGTTATGTGAGTTTCAAATGCCTTGGTTTGTCCGTGCAGGCCTTGCTGCAGGACGGCTACCCGGAGCTGCGCTGCATGCTGGTCATGGGGGGAGTGGACCCCAAGCAAAACTACGAGGCCATCAGACAGGTAAGGGGCAGTTGATCTCCTGACCTAAATTCAAATCTCCTGACCTACTTCAAATCCCCTGACCTGAGTCCAAGGTGCAAGGGAACACACAGTAAAAGAACGGGATCACGGGGTAAATACAATTACAACTGCAGCGGTAGCTAGCAATGGCTAGATGATCGCCATCTGTGTGACACCAAATTTGTCATGGCTCAAACCCTCTGCTGCAACAAACCTGGGGTTTGGATTTGTCTGGGGTGTGTCCAGAGGTTCTTTAACAAACAAAAAGAATCAGAAGTGAGTTGACAGCTGGTGGAAGCCTCACTGGCCACTGGCAGTTAGCGATTACATAGTGGCGGTCATCTCATCCTGGCTCAGGTTGCAACTGACTTGGCCACATGCATGTTGTGCATGTTCTGCTTGTCACGTGCTGTTTGTTACGTTTGTTATGTTGTCCAGGGGGTCCACATGGCAGTGTGCACGCCAGGGCGGCTCAAGGACCTGCTGCACAAGAAACGGATGAACCTCGACATCTGCAGGTGCGTTGGGTTAGGGTCGGGGTTGGGCTGGGACTCTGGCTTAGGCTTCGGGCTGGGGGTCGGTTGCACCAGAGTACAACATCATTTACATCTGTCGGCATATTTCAGATCGAATGGACCAATAGTTCACTTATTTTCCTTCCCCTCGTGCCCCTGCTGAGCAGTCCTCCCTGGACTGAAGGCCATGTAAACAACAACAACAACAACAACAACAACAACAACATTTCAGATTCATTTCACGTGCAAGACCGGTTGTAAAACCGAGCTGCTGTGTGACTAGCAAGCAAGTTTGTCAGCTGAAACGCCTGGTTGCTGTGCAAGACAGGGTAGCTGGGCAGCAGTTGCAAAAGACGCATGCCGGTCCTGCCTTTGTATAACACAGGTTTGACACCTTGTCCTGCTATTGGTTAGCCGCACTGTGTTGGTCAGCCTCTTTTGGTTGATCTTTTTCCTAGTCCTGCCCCTGCCTCGTGTACTGCCAGGTACCTATGCCTCGACGAGGCGGACAGGATGGTGGATGGAGGGTTCGAGGAGGAGATGCGAGACGTGCTCTCATTCTTCAAGGTGAGTGAGTGAAAACGTGCATCTGAATCGCTTGACGCTATAACTCATTCTCCTACCTTTCTTCAATCTCTGCTTTTTAATAGGATTTGTCCCAGCTGAATGCATTGCCTCGCCGTATTCTGATTCTCAAAATCACTTCCGGGTGCTTTTTTGGGCACTGGGCTGATTCTCTGATTCCAATCATGGCTCAGCGACTACAAGCCATTACTATTGCAGATGCTCAGATGTGCGGTGGACACGATCTTCTGCTCCATTTCTGGGACAATACACATGCAAAAGTACACACGCACTCTTCTTGCCTTCAGGGTCAGCGCCAGACGCTCATGTTCAGCGCCACCATGCCTGCCAAGATTAAGGCATTCGCCGAGTCAGCGCTCGTGGATGCGATTGAGGTGAGTGGGGGAAATGGTACAGTGGCAGGACCGGTACAGTGACAGGGGAAATGGGTTGATTTGTTGTGCGATGGAGGTGGGGGAGGCGGCGGGTGTGTCAGGAGTTTGTCAGGAGTTTGTCAGGAGTTTGTTATGGGGGAAACAGAGGGAGGGTTAGTCAGGAGAGGCTGATGACCTGTTGCGTGCAGTTGCGCAGTGATGTGTCCAGTAGTGTCGGCTGCAACAGGACGTCTGATGCTGGTTACATCCGTGCCGATGCTCAGAAGTTGGCTGGAACGAGGTGACACTGCCTTGTGTTCGAGCGGGAGACGTCGGCTGCGACAAAGTGGTCTGTGTTGTTGTTGTTTTCATGGCCTTTAGGACTGCTCAGCAGGGACAAGGGGGAAGGGAAAATAATGAACCTTTAGGTCACCATTGCGCCCTAAGCAACAACCGCAAAGTCAATCTGAACAATTCCCTAGAACATAAGTCTGTGTGTTGTTTGTTTGCATAGTGCGCCCGGTAACTGACACTGGTACCATTGATGTGCCCTGCCCAGGTCAATGTGGGGCGCGCGGGAGCGGCTAACCTGGACGTGATCCAGGAAGTGGAGTACGTCAAGGAGGAGGCAAAGCTGGGCTACTTACTCGAGTGTTTACAGGTGGGTGTGTGGGTGGGTGTTGGGCAGACATGGCATGTCAGTTAGTTGGTTAGTGTCAGTTTGTTAGTGTTAGTTGGTTGGTTAGTACATCAGTAGGTCTGGCATACCAGGAGGCAAGGAGGAGGCAAGTCTCCGGTACCTATTGGAGTGCTTACAGGTGCAAGGAGAATGCTGATCTATTTCGGCTTTTCCGCAAGGACTGCCGAGGAATACTGCACTGAAACCACAGCGAGTGGTGTGGGGAAGACCGGGCAGTGTCATCACGTCCTTAGGCAAGTGCCTTTCCACGTCATCAGTGTGGACTGGTAGCAAACTGAACAGACCACCTGACTGTTTGTGTTGCTGCAGAAAACTGCGCCTCCGGTGCTGGTTTTTGCTGAGAACAAGCGAGATGTGGATGCGATCCACGAGTTCCTGCTGATGAAGGTGAGGGTGACCGGACACTAGAGATGAAGGTGAGGCTACCAGAACACTAGAGATCAGGGTCAAGTTAGGAGAGGTCAAGGAGCGACCTCCAAGGCGGAACCTAACGCCAGCAGCCAAGGTTGAGGTCGCGGGATTGCTTCCCACCAGTGGGAGGTATCGGATAGGTTTGGTAGGGGGGATGGGTGCCCCCACATGGTGGTTGGACACATGCTGCTCGGCGTCCTTAATCACGGTATCCGGCGTCCACTTGACCTGTTTTGAGGGTAACAGGGAGAAGTGTTTGCCCCAACCAATTGCAAACCAATGTATCGTAAAGTAGTCATTTATACTTATATTCATTTTAAAATTTATTTTTACATTTATATTTAAAGTCAGGTCTGGCATTGGTGAGTGATGCTGAAGAGCACTGCTCAGGAGCGGGCGAGAAGGTAACCAGCCGAGTGCCTGGTGTGGGAAGGACACTTGGTGGTGCACAGAGCGATGGCTGACAGGGGCTGAAAGGGGCAGTGCAGCATGATGCAGCATGCCACAGTCCGTCCTTTCTTTCCGTCTTTCTTTTCTCCTTCCTGTCTGGCAAGCACCTCAGGAGTAGACGCGGTTCCGCAATACCGTTTGCGCTCGGACGTCTCGCTTGGCGCTGGTCCCTGGAAGCGCTCATGGCAACAATCAACTAACAACAACCAGTCAGGGTCACCCTAACCCTAACCCTAACCCCACAGGGTCAAAAAGTCTTTTTTTTCCTTCCACAGGGAATAGGCTAGTTCCATATAACACGATCAGGATCTGCCGGATCAGAACCCTGGGCAGACCCGTTGTCTCTCTGCCGTTTGTCGTGCCACCACTGCAGGGCGTGGAGGCTGTTGCCATTCACGGTGACAAGGAGCAGGAGGAGCGTGCACAGAGCTTCGACGCCTTCAAGCGGGGGGAGAAGGACGTGCTGGTGGCCACCGACATCGCATCAAAGGTGCGGATAGATAGGCGGTTACATCCATCATCAGGGAGGCCGTCACGGAATGTGTACCGCCCTGACCTACCCTGAGCAAGGAAGAAGAATAAAAGCAGGAAGAAAGACAGGAACATGGCAAAAGGTAGAAAGGAGCAAGACATAAAGGTACTGATCACGTGGCTAATTATGTTTTCTCCCTCTAGGCTTTGGAAACTGGAACGAATTCTTAGAGAAACCGAGGGGCCAGTGGAATCGTCATGTAGAAGGATGGCAGAAGCATGGTGTCCAAAAAAGGATAATAGGTCCAGGCATCACTGAGGATGTGCTGGTGGTCACTGACATGGGGCCCGTATAGCTGATCACGTGCCTGCTTGGGTCTGCTGGGGTTCGCTCAGTACTTGACTTGCTGGTGTTTAAGCGGGAGTATCATGAACGATACCATGGGGCTCAGTTCATCGCATGTTCTGAGAACCCGACATGCAGTTCCTTTGGACTCGCATGCATCAGCATGTGAAGTGACAGGCAACCTATCACACGCCCTGGCCTGTACCAGTGATTCAATCTCTCCGGCATGCGCTCTCGTGTCTTCTTTCCACTGACGTCTTCTCTGTTGATTTCTATGGACCCAGCATCTGCCTTCCTTCGTTTCACTCATTTGTATCGTGGGATTTTGTTTCAACTAGATCTGTTTCAACCCATAGCTAGGTCACACGTGGCCTGGCCTGTGACAGCGGTTTCTGATCCCCCAAAGCTCGTTCAGTACTCTTTCCAACCAACCATCTCTGTTCTTTTACACGGTTATGCCGCATTCTTGTTCCTACCTTTAGTGGCGCACTGCGCTTCATCCACTCCTGTTTTAATCCATGGTGGCAGGGTGCGAATTTTTCCATGTGGGGAAGGGGGCCAGGCGGGGGGTGGGTTCCAATTTTCACTGTTGTGGGATTGCCATTTCGATCAAATCTGTCTCAACCTATGGTCGTAGGGTCTGGATTTTTCCGAAATCCAGCACGTGATCAACTACGACATGCCTGATGAGATCGAGAACTACGTGCATCGCATCGGTCGTACTGGCCGCTGTGGGAAAACGGGCGTGGCCACCACCTTCATCAACACACGTCACACAAATGAGACCATCCTTCTGGATCTCAAGCATCTACTCAAGGAGGCTAAGCAGGTGTGTGACGGAAATAAATCCCATAAATAAGTAAACGAATAAATCAATATAATAAGAAAAAATATGTATGCATATGGTCACCCTTATCACTGAATGTTTCAACGAGTAAGGATGTGCAGACCAGAAGGGCACACTGCCTTTTAAACATGAATGACCCTGTATAGTGAGGTATAAGATTGATGAGGGCACTGAAAGGAACAGGGATAGTTCGAGTGGAAGCCAAGGCAGGACACAGAAACTTAAATCAATCATGGTATGGGTGGGGTAACCAGCTTTTGCAGACGTTTTCAATCGTATGATTGTCTTGCCAGGCCCTGGGGGACAGGGAATATGTGCATAGATTTTCATGAACCACATGCCTAACCCTAACCCTAACCCTAACCCTGGCCCCCTTTCACTCGACTCAACCGCATGTGCTTGTGCTCGCAGCACGATTCAACATGTGTGGTTCATATTCCGTCACAGCAATGATCCCATTCGTGAATTCAATTTGTTTGTTGGAGGGCACCTTTCGCCTGGCCCGCGGCAGGAGTTGTGTCCATTTGCCTCATCCTTTATCAATTCACTGCTGGATTTGCCTTGACCCGCTACGATTCTTGGAGAGATAGTGCTCAGCTGCAGTACCGTGTGTTGAACCTTATAATGGCGATGATGAGGATAAGGTGGCTGCTTAGAAGCGTTTGCTAATCTGCTAATGCCAGTCTGCAGCACTGCAAGCTACGCAACCGCCATGACGATCCGTTGGAGGAGTTGTATTTCGATCAAATTCAATTTTATGTTCAATTGGCATTGCTTTGACCTGCAGCGTGTGCCCCACCTCCTCCTGGCCCTTGATGATCTTTGAAGGAGCTGTATCCCAGTCAAATTTTGTACATTTTTGGTTTTACCAATTTTATTTATGTAATACTTTTATTTATATTGCAACTTTACTTTTTTGGTGTTTGCCTGCACGTGCAGCGTGTGCCTCACTTCCTGCTGGCCCTGGACGATCCGCTAGAGGAGATGGAGGCGTTGGCAGCCGCCTCTGGCATCAAGGGGTGTGCAATCTGTGGCGGTCTGGGGCACAGAGCGACACAGTGCCCAAAACTCGAGGTAAGAATAAAACTGGTGAAATATGAGAGGGGTTGATGGGGTTTTGGTGAGATTTTTGTGGGAGTGAGTTGGAGGGTGGTTTGCATTTTTGAGACCTGAAGCGTGGGTTGGGTTGTGCGGTATGCTTTGGGAAGGGTCGACAGGGGCAGGTGTGAAGAGGGCTGGAGTTCTGAAAGTGTTTGAGAGGCTATTACTGGGGTGGAGCAGGCACTTGGAGGTGAGCGTTGAGCAAATGGCAGTTGATGTACTGGACGCGGCACGATGATGCGGGCGGCATTGCTGGTCAAACGAGTGCAGCTGAAAGGTTGCATCAGTTACAGCCATGCGGCCTGGTGTGGACGTTGACCTCCGTCTCCGACGACCAACCAAACTAACCAACCAAACCAACTAACCAACTAACCAACTAACCAACCACCAACATTGTTTTGCGCTGCAGGCGGAGAACCGCGCGGCCACTCGTGCAAACAAGGATTATTTTGGTTCTGGTGGCTTCGGCGGAGAAATGTAACAGGCATCATGGGTCTCACCAACAACAAGACAGCTACCTCGTGCTTGCTGGTGTTGGAGGTCATGTCATTCTTTCAATTGTTAATCCGATGTTGACCGTGCCTGGGCCGGGTGCCACTGGCTGACAGGCATGGGCCTCAGTTGCTTTGTTTGGTTCCTCCTGACTGCTATGATTATCTGCATTTGCGCACTGCTCTTGTGACGAATCCAATGCCATGTGCTGTTTGGGTGTCTGCAATGGCGCCATCATTGATTCAGTGCAAGCGCTGCAAAAAAGAAGTTCGCCAGTTCTGGGACACTTTTTTTCTTGTGTGTATCACGGTGACACTTGGCTTCACACTGTGCGTGTGTGTGTGCGGGTGTACTGTTCTCCCAGGGCGTGGTTCCCTGTTGTCTGTTGGTGGTGGCAACAAACCCTTGCTCGCGATTGCCTGAATGCTTGAGGGTCTCTAATTGTAACGGCTTACAAGGGGGGGCAAAGTAACCCGCCAGACCTCCTCCAGCGTCACGTGCGCAGCAAACTCTTAACATGTTTGATCAGAACAAAAAGTTTGTAAGGACAAGCCCTGAAGGCAAAGCAGGAAGACAGCACAAGACCGACACTGGCCACTATCCTGCTGAAATGCAAAAAGCCAGAGATAACTATTGATATGCCAAACCCAAGCCACCATTCATTTTTGTATTGAATATCACACACATTTGGTTAATCAGCCAACCATGTGCATAGGTCCAATGGCAGCAAGCAAAACAGCTGGTGCATCAGTTGCAACAGAGACCCTGCCAGGCTGGCCAACTGACTAACAACTGACTCACCTGCACTGACCAAACCGTTCTGTGACGCCTGGCTTGCTGCGATGTGGCTTGTCAGGTGCTCGAGGACAAAATTCAAACACGTTCAGCACTTGGCCACATGTGGGAGCTGAGGAAAGTTTGGTGCATACAGAACACACGAAATGATTAGCCTATTTCAGCACACAGCCGCCCCTTCCGTGTCATGTCATGTTCCCGTCTGGGGAGAGGTCCTCCTGGCCTTGCGTGCTCGCTTGGCAAGCAGCAACTGATCCGGATGCGTTGTCGACGGAAGCAAAGCACAATCCGACCCGGTTACGGGTAGCTTGTGTTCCTTGTTTTCTTGTCATGTCAGGTCACTCTTTGAACAATGTGACTTCTCCCTGGGCTTATTGTCGAACGCAGTGTTTTCTCCAATGCCCTGTTAGTGCTCACTACTAGGCCAGACGGCCTAGTTGCAAGAATGTGGGCATGCAACGCACTCTCCCAAGGCCCCCGCTTTGGCGGATTTCGCGAGGCGCTTCGTCCTGCCAGCTTTCAGCGTCGCTTCAGCGCCGTCAAGTGTTTTAGACCTAGCGACGCTCCACCTGTGGAAATCAAGTTCTACAAGGTACTGGTAATTCTGGTTGTTCACCCGAGACTCGGAGTGGGTCCTGTCAACGGTCAATCGTGGGACACCTGCCGTTTTTCCATCGTTTGAATTTGCCCGCAGGATCGCGGTTTAATGACATTCAACCCTATTTCGCCTTCATTCAAGCCACGCAACGACGGCCAATCCGTCACACTTGCCAATGGAGGACAGGTGAGCTGTCAGGATTCATAGGCTTCGGCATGCCACATGCAGACCGACATGATACAAACACATACAATGCTGTTGCCCATATTCGTATGTTCATATCCATGTGTCCATATGCCTGCAGAAGTGTGACGCTACCCAAGCGGCCGATATCACTCTTGAGCTGAACGTGAGTCGGCGTGCCACAGAGGACATTGGCAGGTGTTGGCATTATTGACACCGCTGAGACTGTGTGCAGTTGCGCTATCGGCCCGCTGTGCTGACTGTCTACGCGCTGTGGCATTAATGCGTGTAGGCCGCTGATCTGGCCGGACTGGCCGGCTTCGACACTTTGCCGGACTACTCTCGCCACGGCGGCAAGGCGGCGGAGTTCACCATCCGCCGTGGTGGCAACGTGAGTGTGTACAGAAGCCATTCACGAGCATGAAACACAAAAAACACACATATGGGCTGTGATTCGTTGCCCACTTGCACTGTGTTGTCTTACAACGCTCGTCTTACACCGCGACACTTGCTCCCCACAACGGACACTTACAACACAGGTTCCAGTGGTACTCACATGAAGTACTCGGTGGTACTCCCAGAACTGGCAAACCTTTTTTTCTCCCTTGATCATATAACATACACTTGCATTCCCGGGGTTTGCTTAATTGGGATTGCAGACCGCATGCAGAAGGTCCGCATCTCGAGTTCCTGGGCCCACCCATCACGTGGAATGTTCAGCGCGCTGATGAACTCTTCTCGTAGTTTCAGTCGCATTTGAATCCTTGCTTTCCCTTTTCACCTCTGCTTTTAGTTCAGACCTTTGCCTCTTTGTTTCTCCTTGCTCACGGCAGGGCGGTAACCATCTTTGCCACGGTTTCTTAGCAGCAAGTTTATGCTCGGTGCATGTGGGCAACCCTGATGTAACCTCTACCACATCTCCCTCTCTGCCTGCAGGGCCAGCCTGACAAGACCTTGAAGTTCACCTACACCTCAGATGGAACTGGCTACATCATGTCAGCCACGCAAACAGAGGGCGCCAACGGAATTCGCGCAATTCCCATCTCACGTGCTGAGTTCCTGGTGAGTGCCTGCTGAGCAGGGCAGCCTACTCATGTAAGCTTACTGTGGACCAGTT